>CABHPR010149310.1:0-18979 GCA_902168415.1 Peromyscus melanophrys | reverse complement strand
AATGAAGAATGTCCTTCTGCTGTCTTAAGTTCAACACAGATATATATGAATGATAGCCCACATCCAATTATGGAACAGGGAAGTTACAAGAGTGTACAACTCTTAATACAATAAAGAAAACAAATCTAGTGAGACACAAATCTAGTGAGACACAAAATCGGCTTCCTTTGAACCTATCAATACAGTGACAGTTCAAAGGACCTTTCAACACACTTAGTGCAGGGCCACACTTTATAGGTGAAAAGACTCAAAAGCTTTTCATTGGCTGGTTGACAGAAGAAATAAGAAACTCCACCATGAACAAGAGAAATCAACAACATTCAAGTGCTGCATATGCAGCGCTAGAGTGATTAGGTTCTGAGCCTCCAAGCACAGAGTGAATCTGCCCATACTGCCAAAATAGTGTCTGAGTCTATCCTGAATGTTAAGTGCAGTTCCTAAATGTCAAAAGGCAAAGAAGGAAACCTGAGATCGAGAGCTGAATAGGCAAAACACAGTGGAGTCTTAGGGCGGTAAAATCATTTTATATGGCAATATGATCCTGGATACATGCCATTTTATATTTGTCTAAACCCACAGATTGCACAGTGCAAACGTGAGCCCCGATGCAAACTATGGACTCTGAGTGGTAATTATTCATCAAAGCAGATTTATCAACTGTCGCCCATGTGTCGTGTGCTGTGGGGGTTGCAAAATGAGGATACTATGTATGAAGAAGTGCAATAGAGGTTCTATGGGACTCTGTAGTCTCGATTCACTATGCTGTAAACCCAAACCTGCTCCTGGAAACAAATTAATCAATGGCTTATAGTTATATACTGTTGGTAAAATAGCATGGCTCATTTAAAAGTGATTGTGGTGGTTAGAATGAAAAATTTCCCCTATAGGATCATGTATTAGAATGTTTTGTTGCCAACTGGTGGAGTTGTGTTTGGAGATTATGAATCCTTTGGGAGCCGAAGGAAGTACATCACTGTGGGCAGACTTCGATAGTTTATCTGCTAACCCAATCTCTGTTTCCTGAGTATGGGGGGAAATAATTAGCCACCTTTTGCTCTTGCTACCATGTCATGCCTTCCTTGGAATTTTAGGCTCTCTCTTTGTGGGCTCATAATCCAAAACAAACTTTTGCTTCTTTAAGTTGCTATTGGTCACAATACTTGATCAGAGCAACAAAGAAGCAAACTAGTATAAAAATTGGCACCAGAAGTTGAGGGACCGCTGTGAGAAACCTAGACACGTTTTTTGTTTGTTTGTTTATTAATTTGTTTTGTTTTTGCTGTTGTTGTTTTTTGAATATGGAAGACTTTGTAAATAAAGCATAATAGGAAATTCTACTAAAAGCCTGAAACTAATGCAGAGAGATAAGCCCCAGCTCATGAGTTTTCAGCAGGACTCTTCAACTATTGGGCTAGCTGTTTTTTGTTTTTGTTTGTTTGTTTGTTTGTTTTGTTGTTGTGTGTATAATATTTTGGAAAAGAATCTGGCTGCATTCTGACCAAGTCCTGAAAATGTGTGTAAGGAAAAATAAAAAAAGAAGGTAATAGACTAATTTTATTGATGAAAGAAATTTCAAGGCAGCATAATATTGACACTGTGTCATGGGTATTTCTCATTATTCTTACTCAAATCTACAATGGAAAAGAAAGCAACAAGTGATGTAGAACATAAAAAATGTGCAATTGGTGGAAAAAAAGGAGCACTCAGAAATTTGATTGCAATAAAGTTACTTGTGCAAAAACAGGCAGTAATTGTTAACAAGATTAGCATCATTAAAGAGAAATCTTCAGTGATATACTAGAACAATAGCAAAGATGCACTTGAGGCAAGATAAATCTCCAATTTGTTAAAGGAGAGAGCCCAAGGGGTTTTCTGATCCTAGAGAGCATACAAAAGTTGTTGCAAATGTGATATAAATGGGGCAATAACCATCTCTAGTTGGTAGCTGAGTTTGGCAGAGCCATTTCTGTGGTAATGGCTTTAGAGACACAAAAGAAACAAGATCTAGGGTATTGTGGATTCTTTCACCAAATTTTTAGGAAGGCACCAAGGCCAGGGTTTGTGTGGCAGAGTCAGAGTTCCTGCATGGATGCTCTGAGAGTAGACAGAATGAAAATACAACAGTGAACCCTGGTTTGGGGTGAAGACCTCTAGGTGTTAGCAATTCCAAAACCTTGAGATATTGATAAAGAAAGTTCCAGAAAATGAATGGAAGCAGCCCTATAGAGCAATGCCTGTTGCAGACAATAAATCTGGAGGCATGAAGCCATATGATCCTTTGAAACTAATGCCCAGATATAAAACATGGAGCTATAGGAAGTGGAATGAGGTTTTCTGGGTTTCAGTCTTGCTTTAGCTCTGCATTTCTCACTATACCCCAGTGCTCACCTTTATAATGGGAATCCACATTCCATGACATTGTATAGTGGAAGCATGTAATTTTTTTTTTCTTATTTCACAGGGGGGTCATAGTTACAAAATTACCTAAATTCTCAAAAACAATTTTCAATAGTGAACTGTGTTGAGACTGTTAAATACTACAGGAGCTTTTAAAGTTGTATTAAATGCATTTTGTGTCGTGACATGGCTAGGATCTTTTGGGCAAATGTGCTCATTTGGCTGAGGTATATCACACATAGGCTCATGTAGTTGAGCACTTGGCACAAATGTGTTCAGCCAGCCTTCTGCTTCTGCTACTGTTCTATATCTTCTCCACCATGATAGAGAATCTATCCCTCTGGACTCACAATGAAAAAAGTAAACTCTCTTTTTCATTAAGTTGATTTTGGTCATGGTATTTTATCAAAGCAATAGAGAAGGAAACTTAAATAGTGATTGAATTGGATTTGAGACTAATGTAATCTCCTAATTCAAACTATTCATTGGGTAGTTATTATCCATATGACACCATTTAAATTAAAATGAAAATTAGTTAAACTTATATTAATATTAAAATTTCAATTATTTCTAAAGGAGAATAGTATATTGGGTTAGACGGATATAGACTAATTCTATCATTACAGAATAACTGCTTAGAAAGCACTTCTTTAGAAAAGCTAAGAAATTATAACACAAAGGCATATGCTAAATGTTAAAATAAATAAATAAAATCCATAATTTACCTCAAAGAAAATAAAATCATAGAAACAAACAAGGGATAATAAACAGAACTCAAATAAGAAAAATAGGCAACTTAGCTCAAAATATGTGAACAATTACATTAATTATTAATGAGCTATAAAGTTTAATATAAATATATACATAAATATATAAATATAATATAAATATGTGTTGTATTAATATGAATAAAACATTAAAATATTGATATAAATATAGATAAATACACAAAATAATATATAAATATATAATGAGATATAAAGTATAAATTCTATAAAGTTTAAGAATTTTAAGAACACACAATACTCTGCATTCATAAGGAATACTTTTAATATCTAAAAAGAGAAATTCTGGGTATGAACATGAAATATATGAAAAATATATCACTGATATACTATGATTAAGAAACAGTGTTCACCCCGATAAAGTGGGGAGGGTCTTGGTCCTGCCTCAACTGAATGTACCAGTCTTAGCTGTCTCCCCATGGGAGAACATATCCTGTTGGAGGAGGGGATGGGGGAGAAGGTAGGGGTGGGGGTGGGAGGAGGGATGAGAGGGGGATCTGTGATTGATATGTAAAATGAATAAAAATAAATTAAAAAATAGGAACAGTGTTCATATTAAGATCTTTTATGTTAGGTATAACATACAAACATCGAGATTAAAACTGTGATATAGTTATAATACTATCAAGCAGTGTTAGATTCTAGACCAAGAATATTTCTGGAGAAAAAGAGAATAGCTTCATAATTGTGAAATGACTGATTCATCAGGAACTTATAATAATTCACACACACACACACACACACACACACACACACACACACACACACGTATCTAGTGAAGTAGGTCAAATCCTCTTTCAGGATGAAAGATTTTAAGTGACATATTACCACAGAATTGGGTGCATGTACTGTTATATTCACTACATACTTCTTGTGAGTGCAACTAGATCCATCACAGAATAAATTTCTAAGCAATGAAAATATTAAAAATAATTAAGTTCCAAAATCAGACAAATATATATTCTTGTACTACTTTATCAGCCTAGGAATCCATAATGACAAAAAATACATAGAAAACCCACAGACATTTGAAATGGAAATAGCTTAGATGTTTATCAACTGATGAAGGGATAAAGAAAATGTGGTGCATTTATATAATGGAATATTATTCAGCTGCTAAGAAAAACAACCTTCCATGTTGCCACCAAAGGCCACATGGAAGTCTGCACCTGTGGCCTCCTTGGAGTTCAGGGGCCATGCTCATCTGAGTGGCCCGTGCTGCCACCTGGAGCCATGGTGTCTTCTGTGCCTGACCTGTTGCCAAGGGACATGGCCTGGTGCAGTTGGGTTCTGTGTTGATGTCTGTGGTCTGTGTTATCACAGGGTGGCATAGGAACTATGCATGGTGAAAGCTCATGGCCCTGTCCTTCCCTGGCCCTGGGAAAGCTGTCCCTGCCCCTTGCTGGAAACAGCAGCAAGAGAGCTGGCTCTGACCCTCACAAGAAAGCTGGCCCCAGCACTCAGGAGTGTGTGACACACTGCAGCTCTCAGTTCCACTAAGAGGAATGAGGAGATGTTGGAGAGGATGAAAATACAGAGGAACAAAGAGGTTTGTTGTTATTTTGTTGTTGTTGTTGTTGTTTCTTTGGTTTTGTTTGGTTTTATTTTATTTTATATTTTTCGTTTGAGGGTGACACTGTAAGGTTGAGGGACAGAGATCAGGGGACTGGAAGATGAGCAGAATTGGGGAGCATGATATGAAATTCCCTAGGACTCAATAAATAAATTAGATTTTTTATAAAGAAAAGAGAAAAACAATGTTATGAAATTAGCAGGGAAATGTATGGAACTTGAAAAAAATAATTTTGAATGAGGTAACCTACACAGAAAAACATTGCATGTTTTTTTTTCACATTTCTGAATGTTTCCTATGAGACTTTTTATGAATGTATTCCACTTGGAATACCAACAGAAGGTCAGAAATTTATTGAAGGGCTATAGTGTGTGTGTGTGTGTGGTTTTCAAGGGAGAGGATTCAAACACAGTGATATAAACAATTAAAGGGGAATAATAGAAAGGAAGAGTCAAATTCGGGTATGGATCAGCATACAATGCCCCTATGCTCCCCCCCCCCCCCCCCCCCCCCCCAAACAACAAAAAAAGATTAGATGTAAAAAAAATAAGAGGGAGATAGTGGAGTGTTCAGCCTTAAATCGGATATAAATATCACACTCCTCCCTGTAAGGCTCAGGGATCTTCAAGGCAGAGAGGGTGAAAAGATGGTAAGAGCCAAAGGCGGTTGATAACATCAAGACAATATGGTTATGCAGACATAACATGGAAGTAGCATATAGAAACACATAGAACTTGTGATAGGCTGCACAAGACCTATGCAAGCTCCAGCCTCAAAAATAATTTCACCACAGAAGGGGAAAAGGTGGGTATGAACTTCCACCACTTGCTGAGGAGATACTGACAGTTGATATCTGTTGAGAGAAAAAGAGTCAGTTCTTTTAATGATATGATCCCTGATAGATTGACCACTTGTTAGTGCAGGACCCACTCTCAAGTCAGTCAGCAAAAAGTTGGGTTGGAAGAGAAGAGTGACTATCAGTAGAGTTGGGGGGAAGGGGGCTGATGATGTTAAAAATACATTGTATGAAATTAATAAAGAATTAGTAAAATATTCTTAAAGAACTCAAAATGACTATGTGATAATGTATCCTAAAAATTAGAAAACAGTGTAAAATGAATTATAATAAATGCATATTTGATGTTATGGGAAATCACCTAACACTACAGTGGAGGGAATTTTGTAGTTTGAAATTCATGTATGAAAATTATTTTACAAAATCAAATCTTTAATTTAGGAAGTTAGGCAAAGCAGTATACAGTTAGGTTCTCAGCAAATTGAAGAAAGGAGAGAATGAAAGAAAATGAATAGCCAAACTCAACTCACAAACCTTAGACAAATTAGACAAGAAAGGGAGAACATGCAAATTCAGCAAAGTAGAGATGAAAAAGGAGAAGTTACAACAGACATGGAGGAAATTCAGAAAAACCATGAGGAACTGAAATGTTTATATTCCAATAACATGGAAAACCTAAAGGAAATGGATAAGTTCCTCGATACATCATACCCACCAATGTCAAAGAAAAATAAGGAGAGTTATAATAATGAAAGTGACAGAAGCAGCTGTTAAAACCAACTCTACTCTAAAGGGGGCAGATGGAGTCAGTATGGAACTCTACTAGACCTTCACATTAACATCACATCGATACTTCTCAAATGATTCTGTAAAACAGAGGACAAAAAAATTATTTTTGCCCTGATGCTGAAACCAGGTAAAAACACAGTAACAAAAAAAAATCAAATTATGGTCCAGTCTTTGATGAACAAAGATGCAAAAACACTCAAAAAATACTTGCAAATCAAATAAAAGGAATTATCCTAAAGATAGTTTATCATAACAAAGTTGGCTTCATTCTAGACACACAGGGGTGGTTGAACATACATAAACACAATTTGTCACATAAATTTACTTAAACACTGAAATCACATGATCATCTTGATAGATTCAGGAAAGGCCTTTGGCAAAATCCAATATCTCTTTATGCTAAAATCTCTGAAGAGATAGGGATGAAGGAAACATATTTTGATATAATAAAAGTATACTGTATGTCTGAAAAATTGCTTAGAATCTATAAAGGAGAAATCAAATGTACTGATTAATTCAGGGAAGTATTAGAATTCAAGTCAGCTGAACTTCAAGTATGTTTTTTTTTTCCATGATTTCTGAAGTATGGCTTTGTTGGATACAGTGTTTTGTTTTGTTTTGTTTTGTTTTTGTTGTTGTTGTTTTGTTTTTTTGAGACAGGGTTTCTCTGTGTAGCATTGGCTGTCCTGGAACTTGCTCTGTAGACCAGGTTGGGCTTGAACTCATAGAGATCTGCCTGCCTCTGCCTCTGAAGTGCTAGGATTAAAGGTGTGTGCCACCACCACCTCCCCCTCCCTGGCTAGTACAGTATTCTTGCTCAGCAGGTTTTTTTTTTTTTTTTCCTTTAGTATTGTGACTTTCTTATGCCACAGGAACCTGGCCTGTCAGGTTGCTATTAAGAAGTCTGCAATCAGTTAAAGAGGACTAACTTACATACTTTTTGTTTTTCTTTTCTTACTTCCTTTGAAAACTTTTACCTTTCATGTTTGGGAGAGATGTTTCTGAGTAGAGTTGGTTGACTTAAATCTGACTAGAAATTTTTGGTCCTCTCATACCTAGATATTTCTATTCTTCTCTCAGACTGGGAGTTTTATTTGTGTTATGATCTCATTAGACAAACTTTCTACCTCTTTGTCTTTAAGTCCTTCTTGTAACCCAATATCTTGAATATTTTCTGTTTAATTTTGATCCAAAGTTCTGCCAATTTCCTGTATGACTTTCTATTCTTTTTCTCCATTTGTATATTTTCTAAAGGGCTGTCTCTGAGCTTACAAATTCACTCTTTTGTAATTGATGCCTTATATTGTATTTGTTATTTCAGTATAGTTGTTAGAACCACTAAGGATTTCTCTATAACACTTTTTAATTTCTTCAGTTTCTCTGTGGAATACTAAACCACTTCTCTGTATTTCTTGAAGTACTTTGACTTTCCTTAAAATAGCTGCTTTAAGTTCTTTGAGAGCTTGATTATTTATACTTGTCACTATATTGATAGTTTCTGGTACCTTAATTTACTCTGAAATACAGTCACAATCATGAAAATTGGAGTTTGACAGGGGACAACACGTCAGAGCATGAAACGATGGGGTATTATTCCCCATTTCTTTAATTGGTTTTATTTGTGCTTGTCATTGCAAAAGTTCAAACAAGGTTCTCATTGGTGTTGAGCTGTGGTCCCTGGTGCAGTTTCTGCATGAGACAGCCTTCCAAGTCCAGACCGGATGCAAGTCTATTATTGGTGTGTTGTCACTAATTCAGCACATGAGAACAGTCCCAAGGTAGATTTGTCCCATAGCTGCTATTACTGCCAAAAAGAGCAATCCACACCTTCCAGGTTTTTCTTGGGGCTGATTTATGCCCAAGTATATCTTCCATAATTACTGACAAGTGGTCAAGAACTGAATGATTGTACATGACTCTGGGTGGAATAATTTTGGAGAAATGAGTTCCAGTGTTGGTGTAAGAGAAACAGAGAACAGTGAAATGCAACACACAACCTAGAAACATACCAACACACCAACAAATAACTGATTATAAACAAGCATGTGGATTCAATAAATTAGATTTTTTCCATAAATGGTGCTGAAAAATATATATCTAGGTGTAGAAAACTGAAACTAGATACCTACTTCTCATCTATATGTTATTATATGTAAATTATACCTTAATTTAAATATGCATTTATTTATTGACTATCTACCAAATACCAGAACTATGATAGCAGCTACATACGTGGAGATAAAAATGATTTTATTCTCATAAAATTAGAATACTCAATAATAGACTTTCCTAGACCCTCAACTGTGCTCTACCCTTTATTCTCAATACAACTACCGGTCTTCCTTTTTGGTCCACATCACACAAATGATCTTCAGACAAAGTACTACAGTGATTTAATGGGAGACCAGGAGATAGTAAGTGTTTTGATGACAGGTAGTGTAGAGCTCTCCTTATTTTTCAGATTAAAAAAAATAATTCACATTTCTGAATACGTAATTCTGGGAACCGAAGTAATACATTTCTTTTTAAAGTATTTTTTGGGGGGTAAAATAAAGGTATCAGTTTAATAACCTTTCTAGTTTTATGTCTTTTGGAGTTCTGTTCTTTTTATACATTAAAGATGACAGCATGTATTTACTATGAGGCTGTAAACTTGAAAGAAAAGAAGCCTAGATCTTGGACTTAATCTGACTTGCTACTTGATGCTCCAAGGTATTCCCACTGCCCATTTTCTGTGAGGTAAGCCAAGACTCTACAGGCTTATTGGATTTGGAAGAAGCTCAGGTCTGACCATTGTTGTTTTTATTTCAAATCTAATTGCCTTTTAAACGGCTTTTTCAATTACTATGTTAATTTCAAGCCAAGAGGACAAACTCAAAGTTTCAAATAAATCCAAACCAAACACAAAACAGCTATCCAGCTGTAGAAAGATCTTTTTAGTTTTTCAAGTATAGCAAGATTTTGTTTTCAAGTGAATTAGTTAAAAGTCAGAGATGGGAAGGGGAGTGTAAAAACCGAATGCCCATAAAGCATTCTCTCTTGTAAACATTTAGAGAACACGCAAGAGTAAATTGCTCTTTTATGAGGTCTGCAGAGAAACATAATACATAACTTGCTTTTGTTGGGATTTTTGAATTTTGTTTTTCTCTCAAATTGCTTAAACACCTTTTGCTTAGAGAAAATAAACCCAAACTCTCTGTACCAAATGTTCACACACGGAGTCCTTCCTGCACCCCAGGGTACACTCTTTCTGTTGGAATCTATAACCCTTTCTTCTCATCTTTTCTTTGTATCCATCCCATTTCTTTCTATGTTGTTTACAACTTAATTGTAGACAGTCCTTTCGTCCATCAGCATATAGCTCTTCTTCTGTCTAGTCCTTCACACCTCTTCCTAAGAGCTCAAGACATTACGTGTAGCTCATAAGCACAGATGTAGAATGTGTTCACTGAGGTCTTAATCCCAGCACTCAGGATGCAGAGGTAGGTGGTTATCTGCAAGTTCAAGGCCAGCCTGGTCTGTATAGTGAGTTATGGGCCAGCAAGAGCTACATAAAGAGACCTTGTCTCCAATAAACAAACAAACAAGCAAATGAGACAACAGTAGCAAAATATTTTCACTGCATTCTACAAAATCTATTCAAAACAATGATGTGCATGTATATACCACACATATATCCCACATACATGTTCAGAAAGGACACACACACACATCCATCCATATATACTTACCAAATTGAGAAGAGAGTTATAATATTTTGGGATAATTTAATTCATATAAGAAATGGTTATTTTGTTGTTATAATTTAAGACTACTATTCCTCAAGAAGTATTCATTATTTGAAATTCAAGTTTGTAACTCCTTTGATTTACAGGATTCTAAATGACTACTGTTAGCATTGTCAGCATTTTACAGAGGAGAAACCTAAGGAAAATATAGATTATAGTTCTAAATCTATTGAGTACTGGGAATAAAATACCACACAAAATAGTAAATAAAATTTGATGGAAGGGTCATAAAATTGACAAGCGTTCTCAATTAAAAATATGTTGGATGGAGTGAAAATTTGTGTCAAACAGCTTAAAGGGCTTGGGCTCTTCCCTGCTTAAACCTGCTTGTTGGAAACAATTATCTCCTTATTTTCATATTCTTATTAAAACTCCCCATTTCTGAATTTCTCTGTATTTTCTTTCTTCTCCTTTGAGACCCAAAAGGCTTGAACATCAACTGAAGAGTCCATCTACTGATATACAGCCTGTGAAAGTTTAAATAATCCCCTGCCACTTGGGAGAAAGAAATCACAATGCACCCTTAATAAACAAAAAAGGGATCCCCTTGTATTCTTTTTTTTTGGGGGGGGGAGTTAGAGGGGTTTTTATTTATTTTTTGAATTTATTTTATTTTATTTTACAATATAATTCAACTGTACATATCACCCATAGATTCCCCCGTTCTCCCTCCTGCCGCCACGCCCCCCTCCCCCCAGCCCACCCCCCATTTCCATCTCCTCCAGGGCAAAGACTCCCCCGAGGATTGAGATCAACCTGGTGGACTCAGCCCAGGCAGGTCTAGTCCCCTCCTCCCAGGCTGAGCCACGGGTCTCTACTAAGCCCCAGGTTTCAAACAGCCAATTCATGCACTGAGCACAGGACCCGGTCCAACTGCCTGGATGCCTCCTAAACAGATCAAGCCAATCAGCTGTCTCACCCATTCAGAGGGCCTGATCCAGTTGGGGGCCCCTCAGCCATTGGTTCACAGTTCATGTGTTTCCATTCGTTTGGCCACTTGTCCCTGTATTCCATCCATCCCTGGTCCCAACAACTCTTGCTCACATAAGTCTACATGAACAGTCTGGACGTGAGTGGGGGTAATGAGGGGCGAGGGGTGAGGGAAAGAGAACTTGGGGGAGCGGGAGATCCCAACTGGATCAAGAACAGAGAGGGAACACAAGGAATGTTCATGATAAATGAAGACCACATGAGAATAGGAAGGAGCAAAGTGCTGGAGAGGCCCACAGAAATCCACAAAGATGCCCCCACAATAGACTGCTGGCAATAGTCGAGAAATAGCCCGATCTGACCTACCCTGGTGATAGTATGGCCAAACACCTTAATTGTCGTGCTAGAAACCCCATCCAGTATTCTTTTAGGTAATTAAAAATGGTGGCCAATCATCTTAGAATGGAATGCATAAAAGTTTTAAAAGTGATTATAATCCAGTTGATTTATTCTGTAGAAATCCTGGATATCTCAATTTTTATTCCTCTGGGACTTATGTGACCTGTGGGGACTGCCTCTACTCTTCCTAATTTTCCAGTGGTGTCCTTATCTACTCATCCTATATGCCTCCTTCTCCTAATCCTCTTCATATACCTATTATTTTCCAGTATCATTAGCATGTTTTTTTTGACACAAAGACTTAAAAGCCACTACCTATTTTTGTCTGTGTTGCCAACTTTTCATGTCCCTGTCACAGTGACAACTTAAATCTCTGACAGTAAATGTCAAAATCTCCCAGAGTGCATTGCAGTCTAACTTCAAATCAATTTAACAAAGAATAAGGCAACTGCGAATAAAGCCATTAATATGTGGGAGATAAAAGGCATAGCTGGGTTTTAATCCAAGGTTCTAGTTGACTCAAAATTCACGCCCATGTGTTAGTTCTTTGTTGTTTGTCACGAATAATTTTAGGAACACCTTGCAGGTGAATAAGGAGTAGGCTTGAGTTTGCTCTCTTGAAAGCTGAAGCACCTTCTATAGTAATATAGATGGCATATAATATAGGAAAGTTAGAACTTCAAAAGTTGCTCAAATCTATCCGAGTCTTCATTCTCTATCTACCATTTTATTACCTCTACCTATCCACTTTGATTTTTAATTTCTAATTTTTATATATTAAATTTAGAGATGACACTTTCATTTTCTCCCACTTTAAAAAAAAGATTTGTTTTGCATTCAAAAGCATTTTCCTTCCTTCTCTTTAATTAATGATAAATATTGACTGAATTTCCCTTTGGATGAGGGACTACCACAAATTAGTACAATTTTGTTGCAAACCATAAAACAGCCTTTTAAAATAATTTCTAAACCCTTGTCACTCTCTTCCTAACCTTTGAAAGTTGTTGGATGTAAAAGGATAAAGTGATTCTTCAATGTATTCATGGTGACAACTGCCAAGAGCTGAAAGGAACTCATTGGTTTAGTGGGTCAGATTTGCAGTCATGATGCTCTTGCGGATGCCCTATGATGAGCTAGATGGGTAACATAATGTGTTTATAGAATTACATGGTAACTCAAGGAGAAGCTGATGAGACACACTTCTGCACTTTCGTTTTAGATGTCACAAGGGAGCATTTAGGGCATCTGATGTGAATGCATAACATTTCTGTTTTGTGGAAGGATTTAATGACATTTTTCTTATTTTCGGGTGTACTCAGTCATGCTGCTTTCTATATGACTAGTCTGTGTTCTTGGAGGTCTTAGCCATAGTGTCCAAGATGTCAAGTTTATGATTAAAATGAAAATGAAATTGAAGTTTTTTTGTTTGTTTGTTTTGTTTTTTTGGTTTTTCGAGACAGGGTTTCTCTGTGTAGCTTTGGGCCTCTCCTGGATCTCACTCTGTAGACCAGGTTGGCCTTGAACTCACAGAGATCCACCTGCCTCTGCCTCCCGAGTACTGGGATTAAAGGCGTGCACCACCACCGCCCGGCGAAATTGAAGTTTTAAAGTACATCTTTGCCAATAACCGTGACTAAATATTCACCTTCTGCACTCTGATTAATCTGTAAAGCCATAACTTAGATGTGGTTACTATACTTGCCTGAATCTAGGACCAGGCCTAACTATGTTCACCTCCCAAACTCATGCCGGGATGCGGAGGTGACAGGATGTTGCACAAACGCAGGCAGGGAATGTAGGATTCAGTGGTTGCTAAGGAGATTAGAAGTAATAAGAGGAAAGTGTTATGAATTGAAATGTGTTTGGCCAAAACCCCTGTCAGGAAGCTCTAGCCTCCAACAGCTCAGATGTACTCTTGTTTATACTATGTTCTTTGAAGTTCTCACCAGTTAAATGAAGATGAAGTTGTGGGCTAGATAAAAGGCTCCATGGCTAACAGCATTGGCTACTCTTCTAGATGACCAGGGTTTGATTACCAGCAACCTCATGACAGCTCTCAGTCATCTGTAACTCCATTCCCAGAGGATCTGACATCAGATGACTTCCTTTGGCCTCTCAGGGCACCAGGCATGCAGGTGGTAAAAAGACATGCATGCGGGCAAAATACCTGTATGTATTTTTTAAAAAAATTAAAAATTAAGATGAGATTGTAAAGATTAGGATTTAATTAGGATCTAAAGAATGTCCTTATTAGAAAAAAATGTTGCCATAGGTTTTCTCCATGTGAAAATGAAGAAGATGATCAAATTGATTCTTCTTTAAGTGAATGTATGCCAGATTGTCAGCATTCACCAGAAGCAGACACAAGGCCTGGCAAAAAACTTCCTTCGTCTTTCAGAGGAATCATTCCCGCCAACACCTTCATACTAGACATCTAACCTACAGAACTGTATGGTAGCACATTTCTATTGCTTAAAGTCATTTGTGATGATTTTCAAAACAGCAAGACTAAGGTGCTATTACGGGATGCCCACTTGGAAAGAATGCACAAGTTGATAACTGTAGACAACTGGTGCATATGTGGTTATCAGAGGAGGAGGAGATCTGGATATGGGCCCAGCAAATGCCAGGTGCCATGGCAGGGGCCCAACCAGGACGCCTGGACTTTCCTCACTGTGGTGGGGAAACTGACCATTTATAAGCGGGGGTAAAAGCCTCAGGCACTGAGAATAAGTGAGAGCAGCTCTTGCTTCAGGGCCTCAAATTCATCATAGAGTTTTAAATTAATAAGTTGTTATTATTAGCAGTGGGACCATTGAGATGCATCATTAGAGAAGGATACAAAGATGTATCTCAAAAAATTTCTCTCACTGTTGTACACAAACACATACATATTTAAGGAGGTTAAGTATGAAAACTACATGCTTACTTAATCATTTATTTAAAATGGAATGGGGCACATAGTTATCACATTAAAGTTTTATGAGCAATAAGTAAGAAAACCCATGTATACCCTGAAGTCACAGATACATTTATAACTGTAATTCATCTCTTAGTACAAACGAAATGTGGATGTTTCCATTTCTTCATACCCTTTCCTTGTTATGAGCTTGTGGGAAGTATTGCCTGTAGAACAAGGTTTGTTTTATCGCATGCAGCATTTACCCAAGCATGTTATGTGATAAGAACCCATGCATGCAAGGCACAGTTATATTATAATCAAAACAAACAGTGGTAGCTGCTTTTTGACTTCCTTTTTGATGTCACTGGCCTCCATTGTCATCACTTTTGACACCTAGGTTTGAATTCAAGTCAGAAAATCTGACAAGAGTCAAAATCTACTTGGAAGTTTGGGCCTTTAATAATTTCTTGCTTCCCCTCAACTTCTGGGAGTGAAATAAAGCAGAGCATGACATGATGGAAGGACAGATCCCATTTCTTTTGTGTTTCTCCACATGCTGACCTATTTCCATATGTACTGAGCATGTCTCAGGGATGAGAAGCTATACATATTGGGAAGAAAAATCCCTGAGAGGTTGGCTCCTCCTGGGAATGTTTCAGCTTTTCTGGATTCTAGGTCATCTTTCTCCCTGAAATTTAGAGTTCATCCCCACAGAAAGAGCAGTCTGCTCCTCCAGCCTTCTCCTCTTTTTGTCCTTAAACAAAACAATTGTCCATAGTCTCATAAAAAACACACTCAAAAATCAGCTTTTTATAGAAGGCTATCCCCTTCTATGTTTCCCCAAGTAAAGGGGCACTTCATTAATTTAGGGGAACTGCATTAATTTTCAGTAAAATGATTGATTCATTTCTTAGAAAAGGCATCATGGAACTGTTCAAAGGGTCCAGATGAAAAACTGATTTTTTTTGTTGTTGTTAAATATGTTTCTCTCATGTTGGGTGAGGTTAGGAACTGACAGGTGTTTCAGGTGGTAGAGACACTGATCAAGAAGTACTGGTGGCTTCTGCTGGATTCAGAACATCTTATAACAAGACTCCAACACCTTGAAATGACTGAGCATGAACTTCAGCATGGACTGCCTTCAGGCAACTGGCTCTTATCAAATCATTAAAGAGATATAGGGAAATATGAGGTGAGACTTATTAAGACAGGTGTGTTCCTTTTGTATAGTTGACATCAAGTGGGTCTTCATGTGAAGTGACTAATTAGTTATGGCTATCGTTTCAGAAGTTAAAAAATTAGTTTGGGTCTTGCTGATATTTTACAGCCATCACCCAAGCCTCACCCTTTGCAAGACCATACTTCTGTAGTAGGTGCACGTATTTCCACAAACGAGGGACTATGTTTTCCAGACTGTGGTGGTGGTGGTTCAAAGCATTATCTGTGACAAATCTAGACAAATTTTGAAGTTTGGAAGAACAAAGAGACTTCGCAATATGACCTTAGGATTACTCACAAAGTTCCTTCATCTTTGTCTTCTTCAATTAATTTTTTATTGGAACTCATCGATGTGGCCATTTCTTTGTGAGTGACATGCATGTATTGAGTGGCATGTATATGCTGGCGATAGCTACACAATGTACATATACACATGCTTATAAATAATACCATTGATTCTTTGCAGAGTTTTCTGCTTTCTAAAATATGCTATCACAAAAGGCCATTCCTAATAGCTGCCTGCTTCTGCAAATTTCCATTATTAATATCCAACTTTTCAACCCCTACCACTTCATCAAACAGGCATATCAAAAAGGATTAACTAAAAAATTGAGGTTAGTGGTAATCACACTCGCTGCATTTTTAAAAACACTTCAAACGACTAGCATTTGGGCCATTTCCATTTGGACACTGACTTCTTTTAAAGGAAGGGAGATATGGCTTTGGTGCAGCTGTCAAAATACATATCCATCAGCAAGTGCAAGTGCACACAGTGTAACAGCTAGTTTCTGACTTGAGGGCAACTGCTATGGTCATCTGAGTCTTGCCCAGTGCCACGCAGAGAGCTAGAAAAATAGTGATGGCACAATCAATGTTTAACCGTTTAACTTTACAGAGAAGCTTGAAGACTTCCACCTTAGGAGAGGAGAGTTAAGTTCCTGAAAATTTAGAAGACTGCAGGGAAATGGATCATGGGAGCTGGATCACACTGGAGAATGTTTTGCTGACTATTTAAATATGTCCTCTAAGAGATTAGAAAGGAAAAGCAAGCAGCTGGCCATGGGTAGAGGTTGGCACATGCCCACAGTAGTAGATCCAAGAAATAAGAAGAGAGAGTATAGTGCATTGTCAAGAATGGATAATAAAAGATAAGTGGAAATTACTTATTTTTGAAAATGGTTTGAACATGGAAAATGGGTGTACAAATTCATCCATCTCATCTGTAGTCTAAGATATGTAACCAAACTGGATTCTAGGATGAAGTCTTCCTTGGTTCATTTACTACTTGGACAACAAAAGTTGAATGCAGAACCAGAACATATCCTGACTCTTATGAGTTTCTATACTGATTACACTAAACTTTACCCTTATAATTTCTATATTCCTGGTGACTTCTCAAATTATTTTAAGATATGAAAAAGAAAATATGAAGATTGATATGGTTTGAAAAAATAAACTTGAAGTTTAAAAAGCTATGCTTGCTTTTATAAAGTATTTGGTTTATATGATTTTAATTTTGTTTGTCATTTGCAAGCCTCAAAAATCCTAACAGTGGGAGCAGGGGCTGTCGCTGATTCTGTTACCTGCTTCTGGGACCCTTTCCTCCTACTGAGTTGCCTTATCCAGCCTTAATAGGAGAGGAAGTACCTAGTCTCACTGCAACTTGATATACCTACTACCGGCTGGTTGATATCCATGGGAGGCCTGCCCTTTTCTGAAGAGAAAAGGAGGAAGAGGGGCAGGAGGGGGGTGGCAAGAGTGGAGGTTGGATAAGGTATTGGGAGGAGGAGAGAGAGGGTAAAAACGAACAAACAAATAGGTAAACATTAAAAATAAAATCCACAGGTAATTGACAATTACAGTGTTTTTGGAGACCATGTTTACTTTCAACTCTGTTTGGTGAGAAAGTTGTGCTTACATTTGTGCATTTGTGTCTTCTCTCTCCCAGAGATTGGTGAGGTTGGGAAGATAAGAAAACTTTTAATTGGAGCATTCAGCCAAGCAGTTCAGCAACAGAACATTAATTTTTATTTTAATAATGTGATTTTAATTGAATACTTTGCTGGTGCTGCACTGAATTGGGTCTGTTATTTAAAATTACATTAATAAAGATCACCCATTTCTACAACTAATGCCACCCACATTCCCAAATAACGAATTACGCATTTGGGAGCAAGGAGAGTTTAAATCACTGTTTCTTGAGGGATTAGTTAGCAAAGTGGTGTAAGTTTCAATAGACTGGCAAGCTGTCAGTATAAACTGAGATAAAATTGAAATATAGCTTCTCTTTCTATATGTAGTGTTAGGGTTCTTTCAGTAGCCATTGAATTCTACCAAACTATCTCTTCCAGGCCTGTAACCAGGTCCCTCCTGCTTTAACTACGCATGTCTCTGGGACTGTGTTTTGCTGTCAGTTTGAACACATCATTAGGATCACTCCTACAGCCAACCAATAAGACAGTAGTGTGTCTCGTCCGTGACTGCTTTTATTCTTTCTCTGCCTGGATAGCATGATGACATAGCTTTATGGGATTGTGTTGACCAAGTAGATAGAAGGAACTGGAATTCAATAAAAATCATTTGCAGTAGTTTTTTGTTTGTTTGTTTGTTTGGTTGGTTGGTTTTCTGTTGATCTGACTACCTACTCAGACAGGAAATAAATGGCTACTGTGTTAGACTATTGGAAGCTGAGTGCCTGTTATTTCGTGTTAACAAACCTTCACAGGTTACATGTAACTTTCTAACTGGAATACACACACACACACACACACACACACACACACACACACACACTTTTTTTTTCCTGTGGTTGCTTGAGGCAGGGTCTCAACTATGTAGCCTTGGCTAGTCTAGATATATCTCTGTAATTATGGCAGTCTGGCCTCAAACTCACAAATATCTGTCTACTTCTGACTCCCAAAAGGTTAAAGGAATGTGCCAGCTTACAAGTCCTATTGGATTTATTTCATAATTAGTGTAAGAAGTAGAAATATTTATTGACAAGTCTATTTTATCTAAATTCCCCAAAATCACAACTTTAATGTGGAATGTGTATTAAAAAAAACAAAACACAGTAGCCAAAGCCAATGGTTGTGATTGGAAGTTAGAGAGGTCTGAAAATCAAAATTTTCATGTTTATAACTACTTTAAAAAAAACATTAGATTGAACAAAGAACGCTGAAGAGAGAATGTGGTCCATTAATGTAAATAGTATATGAGTGAGGAAGTGATGACTGAGTAGACAAGCAGTGGGGACAGTCCAGAATCTCTCCAAGATGCACTACATGTATGTTCTGGTCTATGCTTGGAAAATAAGCAATATAGCAATGCTATATTGTACAATAACCATGCGGCCTTATCACCATGGAGGGAAATAAGTCTAGGCTTACTGAGTATTTCCAA
>CABHPR010149309.1:38000-55754 GCA_902168415.1 Peromyscus melanophrys | reverse complement strand
GAGTTCTTGGCCAAAGAGGTCCCATGGGAACCCTCAAACAACCCAGGCTATTGGCAAGACTATTGGTGGCTGTCCAAAACTGACAGTAGAATCTTGCTGCTCAATACTACACGTACACAACTCATTGAACACGGAGAAGTAGAGCGGGTGCCTCCTTGGAGCTTTCACCCCTATGAACAAGTATTCATGATATTGAAAGTTACTCTGCATACCCCCAAAGAAGAAAGGTTTAGTTTTTGAGCTACACACATAATCTTAGTTTCTTTTATCCTGAAAATACAACTCTATCTTATCATAGATGTCAGAAATCAGAATATCAGACAAACTGCATAACCTGTTCATGACTGTGTGAGCTACAGGGAATTATGTAAGCATTACAAAATCTTACATGTGTTGCTCTGGACCACAGATGTTTTATCTTTAGTAAGCAGCCACAGGATATGGCTCATGACAGGAATCACAAACTCTCAGTCCAGGTTTTTGTCATATGACTTCAAAAAGTGAACCAAATTCATATTTAAAACAAACAAATATACAAACAAACACATGCAGATATAATTTCCCAGGCACATCAGGACAGCAAGCCAGTGATATGTATGCAGTAAATTTAAAAGCAGTATAGATGCCATGAGATCTCTCTCAAGGATCTTCAAGATAGACATTTTGTGAAGTAATTCTGAAGTCACTAGTACAAGTTATCCCGTTTCTATGTGACTTCAACAGTTGTATACAAAACAGCAAATGTGGTTCCCAACCATAGCAGAGGTGGCTCAGCTTTGTGGCTACAGACTCTTCTCCCATTTTGAATAGGAAACCCCATGTCCCTTCACACTGTGTGAAGTGTGTCCCTAAAACATGAGGTCATTCTGATATAACATGTTAATAATGAATCTTGAACAAAATTAATAGTAGTACACACAATAATAATATAGGCATTCCCCCAAACCCAAGCCTTTCCTGTGTCACTGCTAAGAAACCAAAACATATCGATACATAAATTTACTAAATGAGGTTGAGCTAAGTGTGTTTAATAAGCTTAAGTTTTCTTAATATTTTCAAATTTAAAATAACAGTTTTGTTTCCCAGATCTTTCTGCCTTTGTGAGTGACTGGTTTTTATCCCACAGGCTTTTAATCTTTTCAGATCAGACTGTTAAATCAGCTGACAGTTAAACACCTGTGCTGTGTAGCGCACTGCTGAGTCAATGTGAACATATCCAGATTGGCTGTACGTCCTCATTAAAACTAACGAGAGCTTTACGGTTAATTCCCCACGTGCCAGGATGAACATTGCTCCCTAGCGTTCAATAGCCCTTAAATTTTTCTCATTTCTTACCTGTTGTGCCAACTGCTAATAATTGGATAATGCCATCTGTTCAGGATACTTACCTAGACAAAAAGAAAAGGAATAGTTTCTCACACAAGCAAGGCCTTTCATCTAAGTTAAATCCCCTGGATGGAGTAAATAGACTATTTAGCATTCTTCTTAAAGCTTCTCCATTCCGACTGCTAAGTTCTCTTAACCTTTCTAGTTCTTACCTCTGAAATGTCTCTGGCAGGAAGATGGGATGTGTGTGGACGAGCAAGCACAGACAGGCTCTCAAGAGGGCAGCAATGACCCTGCCTGAAGAGGAAGGCAGCTTCAAGATCAGCCGTTCACTTGTATTTTGACGCAGCCTTGGTTTTGTGGTTGTCTCGGCTACATCTTCATCTTTTATAGCAGGAAAGCGTCACGCAGAGTAAGCTGTTATCCCAGGACCCTTCCTTCCGCTCTCTTCCTTCTTTGGAGTCAGGTGGTGACTGGGCGCGGGGATTTTGGGTTGTGCTTTGCTATGCTGTCATCAACAACATGAGTTTAAAATGGAATATATTCCCAATATGATGTCTCAACAGCACTCGGTAGGATTGGAGATTACATGAGAGAGCAAAGCTGCTTCTTAGAAAATGAACATCTGAAGGCATCAGAGCTCCAGGAACCTGGTAGGAAGAAGTCTCCAAACACACTGCAGAGGAGACTCAAGGGTCCTGAACAGAGACGGGAGGCCTCTATCTGCATCTTGGTTAATGGCTAGAGGTTTAGCATGAAGCCTGTGGGTCCTTTGCTGAAACACAGAGCTTAAGCAGGGCTGGGAAAGTTCAGTCAAAGTTTCTAGAGAATTCAGAGCCTCAAGATCTTGAAAGTGAAGACACTCAAATGGTTCCCCCAGAGAACAGAGAGATTTTAGTTCCCCAGGGGGAGAGAGGTAAGGGAAAACTCGGGATCATTGCTGTTGGCTTCCTTAGTGTGTGTTACTGTCACCTAGCTTCAGTTTATGATGAAAGCAAATTGCACATGAATGCTGCTTGTTCCATGACTTTGTTTTTATAAAGTACCTGCTACGTTGGTCCTCTTGTTAACTAACATAAAGAGCTGTCCGGGTCTGGCGGTGGTGGCGCACACCTTAAATCCCAGCTCTTGGGAGGCAGAGGCAGGAGGATCTCTACACAGAGAAACCCTGTCTCGAAAAAACAAACAAACAAACAAACAAACAGAGCTGTTCGGGCTATAATTAGTGACTCTAAGGAGAAAAAGAGATGCGACTAAGAAATGGTAACAAGGAATGCAACAGTCAGAAATTAGAGAATGGCATTTCTCATGAACACAGACTGAATGCCCTACCTGGCATAAAACACGATCTACAGAGATTCCACTGACCGGCAATGAATCCTGACTGGCAGTTTTAGTGCACGGGTTATTTAGCATTACAAAGCTCATTCCTGTAACTCAGTGTATTCATAGATGAAAAGATTTAAACCTTAGTTAAATATTTTGATAGATTTGAAATATATATTGAAAAATTAAAATTAATGAGCTAGGAATACTAGTATGTTATTAATATGATAAAATTATGAAGTTCATAATACTGTATGGTAACTCATTAAAATGATGAAAGTCCTTCAGAGAATATAATCAGAGAATTCCAGTCATTATCATTCTAAAGATAGGGTCATAAACATACAGTTATTTATAATAATATTGATGCCAGCCTGTAACAGTAAGTCTAGCCAAGAATCCTTTTAAATCAGTACATAAAATGCAAGCATATGATTTAAATAAAACATTTAAAAGACTAAAAAGACATATCATCTATGATTTCATATTAAAATATTTAATTTCAATATGGATAATATACTCCAAATTCTCTGTAGGTTTTGAGCCTTTCAAATAGAAGCCCATGGTGTATGTGTGTATGTTTGCAAATGTTCAATTTGTTTCTAAAGCTTTTATGAAAAGTACAGAGTGAACAGTGTCAGAAAAAATTAAAAAGAACAGAGCAAATCTCATGTGCTCAGAGGAGTGGACACCGTGCTCAATTTGAAATACATTAACCTTGATCAGTAGATGACTGATTTAAAAATGGAAAAATCAAACAAGTGAAATCAGATAGACAATTCATAATTAAGACCACATACATTTCACTTTTGAAAAGTTGACACTACATTGCAGTGAAAATTGATGTCTTTTTAAGTTAGCTGTATTGAGTTAAATGTATACAAATGTAAAAATTTAATTTATGTATTCATTAGCCATCAGGGAGTTGCAAAACAACACACTAACACACATGACTGGCAAAACAAAGGGAGCAGCAAAGGCCCAGCTTAACAAGAGCTTGGTGTTCTCTTGTTAGTCAGCCTTTTGTCTCAGTGACAGAACATCTTAAGGGAAGAAGGTTTATTTACTACTATTAATATATTTATTTTTGATTCTGGTTGAAAGGAGGTCTTTTAATATAGCATAGATCAGCCTCAAATTCATATTCCTCCAGCTTCTGCCTCCCCCAAACTTGGACATTGTGCATTCTGGAGGTTTCCAGGGTTTACATCCCTGGTCATCTCAACTTATGTTACTTTCCTGAGTGAAGTAGAACATCTTTAGCTTCAGGAGGTGAGAAAGCAACTGCTCACTGCATGCCAGCTGGGGACGGGGGCAGGCATAGCAGACAGAGGGATGGAAGGCCCTAGGGACAAGATCTACTTCAAAGGCCCCAGCTCACAATTTGGTGACCAAGCTTTTAACATGAGCTGCTGGGAAAAGCAAATTATTATATCTTTCCAGGTGTTGGCAAGTAGGCTGTATATAAAAATTTGTATTAATGCTGCCTATCAAGCCACAGGTGTGTGAGTGAACACTCCGTTACATAACTTAACTCACATGACACTCATTCATCTGCTCACACATACTTCATTCACTAGGAATGCTCACTAACTATATTCATAATCATTCTGACAGAGCTTCCCAAATGCCTGTTCATAGAAAAATGAATGAATGCCTTGGGGTTGGGGATTTAGCTCAGCGGTAGAGTGCTTGCCTGGCAGTGCAAGGCCCTGGGTTCAGTCCTCAGCTCCGGAAAAAAAAAAAGAAAAAGAAATGAATGCCTTGACTTATTCCCACAGTTGGTTGCTAGAAACAGTGGAAGCAAATGAAAGTGAACTCTGCAAGATTGTGGGAGACAGATATCAAGAGCAAAGTGCTGCATGAGTTGAAGAAGTGCATGCTGCAAGATGCCTCTGGCATCTATCTATACTGACCAACGCGGCTTTCGTGGCTCCATCCCGTGGTGTCACTGGACAGTTATATTTAAAAAAAAAAAAAAATCTCATTGGTGTTTTCTAAGCATAATATTTTTCTGGTTCTCTTCAATCAGATTCCTGCTTGTTTCATCGGTTAGAGCTGCATTGCTCTGATTAAGAGTTTCATTTATTTCTCTGTCTATTTCTATGTCAGATTTTCACCTTTTATGATGGTGTTATCTCTAAGTCATTTACCATCAAATCAAAAGGATTTTAAAATAGTTTTTTCATAATGAAACATATTGGCTTGGATGTGCTAAGCTGGATTAATTACCGTTTTCGTTAAAACAGCATATCTGGTACTAAGCCCCAGGTTTCAAACAGCCAATTCATGCACTGAGCACAGGACCCGGTCCAGCTGCCTGGATGCCTCCTAAACAGATCAAGCCAATCAACTGTCTCACCCATTCAGAGGGCCTGATCCAGTTGGGGGCCCCTCAGCCATTGGTTCACAGTTCATGTGTTTCCATTCGTTTGGCCACTTGTCCCTGTATTCCATCCATCCCTGGTCCCAACAACTCTAGCTCACATAAACCCTCCTCCTTCTCGCCAATTGGGCTCCCGGAGCTCCACCCGGGGCCTGACCGTGGATATCTGCATCTAGTTCCCTCAGTCACTGGATGGGGTTTCTAGTATGACAATTAAGGTGTTTGGCCATCCTATCACCAGGGGAGGTCAGATCGGGCTATTTCTCGACTATTGCCAGCAGTCTATTGTGGGGGCATCTTTGTGGATTTCTGTGGGCCTCTCCAGCACTTTGCTCCTTCCTATTCTCATGTGGTCTTCATTTATCATGAACATTCCTTGTGTTTCCTCTCTGTACTTGATCCAGTTGGGATCTCCCGCTCCCCCAAGTTCTCTTTCCCTCGCCCCTCATTACCCCCACTCACGTCCAGACTGTTCATGTAGATCTCATCCATTTCTCCATCATTGGGTGATCCCCGAGTCTTTCTTGGGGTCCTGTTTTCCAGGTAGCCTCCCTGGTGTTGTGAGTAGCCGTCCAGTCATCCTTGTTCCACAACTAGTATTCTCCTATGAGTGGGTACATACCATGTTTGTCTTTCTGAGTCTGGGTTACCTCACTCAGGAGAATTTTTTCTAGATCCCTCCATTTGCTAGTAGAGACCCTTGGCTCAGCCTGGGAGGAGGGGACTAGACCTGCCTGGGCTGAGTCCACCAGGTCGATCTCAACCCTCGGGGGAGTCTTTGCCCTGGAGGAGATGGAAATGGGCGTTGGGGGGGGGGCGGGGAGGGCGGGGGGGGGAAGGCGGGCAGGACGGGAGGAGGGAGAACGGGGGGATCTATGGCCGATATGTAAAGTTGAATTATATTGTAAAATAAAATAAAATAAATTAAAAAAAAAGAGCCAAAAAAAAATATCATGTGATATGAGAACCTAAAAAAAAAAAAAAAAAAAAAAAAAAAAAAAACAAAAACCAGCATATCTGGGACACTTTTATAGTATCTACAGTGTTTGCTGAACAAGCACAGGAACCTGAGTAGATTCCAGTCCCCGTGATTATAAAATGAAACTACTGAGATGGCTGTCGCCCCATAAGCCCGGTGGTGTGGAGAGGTGCAAACAGGAGAGTCACTTTGGCTTCCTGTCCACCAGCATGGCTTCCTCTAGAGACTGTGTCTTAAAAAAAGAAAGGCAGAGGGTACCAAAGCCAAACACCAGATGTCCTTTTCTAGTCTCCACACAGCACCTGCAACCCCACACATGTGCATGCATCACACACATGTACACAACACATGTGTACATAAATGAATGAACAAATAAATAAGTTTAAAGGTCCCATAAATCCACCGTTGAAATATGACAAAACATCACGGTACTGAGTACATCAACTTCCCATGGCCAATGAGGGCAGATGCATGTCTGATGATGGTGAGCAGGTGCTGGTTTAACACTGGAGAAGCTTAGCCGTGACTCATGGGCTGTTGCTCTCCACTGGGAGTTCATATCTGAAGCTGGAGCAAGAAACTAATATAGTTGCTGATTGCGTTGTAGGATGACATCATAGCCCAAACTTGAAAGCATCAGGATATTTTATCTTGAGGATCCGGTGATGGTCATCCTTGGATAACCACAGCATTGCCCCCGAATCTCCTACAGACCTCCATTGTGGTGATGATGCTGAGGTGTTTTTCAAAAAAGAGACCATGCGCAGATTGATTTGCCCCACAAACATGCAGATGCTTTCCTGGGATAGGAGACCTTGAGGAATATCAGTACTGGAAAAGCAGATACCACGCCAACAGATTTCCAATGAGAGATGATGCAGACAAGGTGACAGGTGGGGAGATATCTAAGCCTGTAATCTCAAAAGCAATGGAGATGAATTCTCTTAGTGCTGTGTTTTCACAATGTGGTGCAGACTCATTATCTATGGTTGGAAATGGAGAGGATGCTGCTCATGAAGACAGTGGTAAAAGAGATGGAGAGGGTTCTGGTCAGGAAGACAGTGAAGATGAAGACAGAGAAGATGCAATTCACAAAGACAGGTAAGATGGAGTGAAGAAGACTCAGACAAGATAATTCACATTTTAATCTCAGCCAAGCTTATAGCTTGGAATGATAAATTATCAGATTCTGAGCACAAAGAATATATTTATTGGTTTCTCATTGCTGTGACTGAATGAAATCATTTAAGGGGGGGAGCATCTATCTGGACATTCAATGGACAGTAAGCCATGAAAGGCCTCCACTGGAAATGACCCTGGAAACTCGAGCTTCCACAAGTGACGGTTGCTTTTCAGGACTCTGTATGCATGTAGCCACACAGTACAGTATTGTGTAGTGAATGCATTTTCAAGTACAATTTTTTAATAAAGATCGTTATGAAAGAATGGATGGGAGTGTCCAGACAGCAAGGCAGAGTTTTCAGGAAAGTTTATCAAAGGGAAGAGCAATGGGGGGAGAAGAAATCAAGCTCTCTGTAAAGCCCACTCCTTGACCCTCTTGTAGAACACTGATGGGTCAGTACATCATCTTTTCTGAGGAAATATCCTGAAAAGTGACACAGCCATGCACAAGGCCAGGGCAGCAGCATTCTCATCTGCTGGATGAGAAAAACTGTTAAGGGTGGAGTACTTAGAATAATTTTGGTCCCCTAATGGAGAAACTATTAACATCATGTGAAATATGACCCTGACTTCACCCAATGAATTTTAAAACCAAGGTCCAGAATATATTGAATGAAAAACATGCTTTCAATACAAAATCCACATTAATTAAAGTGTCTCTACCTAACTGAGTGCATTCTAGAACAGTGCTTAAGAATATTTATAAAGATACAAGGCCGTTGTTAAATATGGTAAAACTCATATCTAAGGTCAATAAAGATCACTATATTCACAGAGATTCTGTAAGCAAGAATTCAAAATGGCATAAAAATTAGTCAAAGTAATTAAATCTAAAGAAAAACTGACATGCCTAATAAAATTAGCAAAGTCCACTGAACCAATCATTTAAAAAATTGCATATGGTCCAGAAATTAAGCTGTTATGTGATAAATATTAGTTAATTTGTAAAGAAAAATAAAATGGCTAAGAAGAAAATATCACTGTCTGAAATCACGAAAAGATTTAGCCCATCATCATAAACAAGTAAATAATATAAAACATAGGAGAAAGGACCCAAAATAAGAAAACAAGGGCTGGAGGGATGGCTTGGTTGTTAAAAAACTTTTGGTACTATTCAAAACAACAAAACAAAACAAAACAAAACACCCCAACACCCCAGGTACTGTGCCCAGCACCATGTGGCTGCTCACAAGCAGATATTCTCTAACTCTGTTCATGAGAAATCTGACACCCTTTTCTGTCATACGTAGACATCCATAGGGCAAACATACATACTGCAAGCACTCACACATACGCATAGTAGCTAGTTCTGGTGCTGGAAGTCTAGCTCAAGTCTAGCACTCTAACACTGAGATTTATTCCCAACCCCTAAAGCAAAAACAGAAAAGAAATTAAACTCCAAAAAGCTTCATGGAGCTAAGAGATGAGGGCTGGTAGTAAGCATGTATATTTAGGAAGCTCACAAGAGAAGAGAGAGTCGAGGGAAAAGAAAATATACTTGAAAAGCAACAGTTAGAATAATTTTTAAAAACTGATGAAATGTATAAGTGCAGAGCAGGAGAGGCCCAAGACATTACAGCAAAAAACTCAGGAAGGAAATGTCCCTGAAGAGGAGCCATGATGTAAATGGGATCAAAAGTCGGCGTAAATGAAAGGTTCTAGTGAGAACAAATGAAGTAGGAAGAGAACAGAATACTGTCTCATGATGAGCGACACTTGCAACCTGAAATTGCCTACCCAGAAATAAGCAAGTTTCAATCATGAGGCCAAAATAAAGATGCTGTCGGAAACATCCAAACTGAATTCATCCGCAGTGTACTTCCGCTATGAGAAATGTTAAATCAGTCTTTCAGGAGGAATCTAACAACAGAGAGACAGAGAAAGAATGTAGGATGCCAAGGGACTCTAAAGCTGCACAACTGTAGAGATAGTTTTTATGTTCAAATTGTTTAAAATCTTACACACTTGCATTCATGCACTTCGGAGCTCTAATATATGTATAGCAAGATTTCTAATAACAGTAGCATAGAACTCAGAGAAAAATTGAAACACATTCTAATTTTTTAATGCCCTTATTGAAATACAATAAAAGCTGAAAGCAAAGAGTGAGAGGCTAAAGCCATGTCACACAAACCCTCATCCACTAGGGCTGCTGCTGCTTAAGCAACAGCACCGTCAATTTGGCTTATATGGAACATAATTTCATTTCTGATTTCTGCAGGTGAGAAAAGCCAAGATCGAGGAACCCATATATCAGTTGTGGGTGAGGGTCAGCTTCCTGGGTCACCTGACTCCACTCTGCTTTATTCACAATGCAGAAGCACTAAGGGAGTGCCTGGTATGTGTTTGTAAAGACATTGACCCCATTCACATGAGTCTATAAAGGGACCTTTGGTTATTGCTTTTCTTTGGCTTCATGTGGAATATTTACAATTAAAGATAGAATCAATGTTGCTTGACCAAGAATGTCTTAGGTTGTGCTGATTAATTTTAAGTTTAGAATACTTTCTTTCTCAGGTGTGCCCTCACACTTAAGCTATCAAACATCTGCTTGGGTGTTACTGTAAGTTATTATCCCAGATCATGAAAGAATTTATATTTCAGGTGAATATGTTTGTGACTGCAGACAAAAATACAAAGTTAGAATTCATAAAGGACCTGTGTGATAATCTTTATGTTAATGAGCTCCAATTTCAGAGAACAGCTCTCGTATTGAAGAACCCTTTTCTCCTTCCCTCCATTTCTGTCCTTCCCCATTCCTCTTTTTTATTGTTTTTCCTAGCCAGGATGTTAGCACTTTAAATTTAAAGTTTATATGTAAACTTGGGAAACAACTTGAGTACTTAGTTAAGGGACTCATGTCAGTGGGTTGTGTGTACAAGCCTTAGTCAAACTGGTATCACTGGCCCATCCTTCCCTTTAGTATTGATGTGCAAGCCACCTTTCTAACTTCCATTCAGCTTCACATAGGTCATTTGCATGTATGCAAATATACTGCAGATACAAGGCCTATGAAAGAGGCTAACAGTGACATTTCCTTCAGACTACTCCCTTCCAAGGCTGATCAGCATCTGGGTTCTGGGGCAATTAATCATTCAGTTGTATACCTTAACAATGTGCTCCGTCCTCTGTATGATAATCTGGTGGCTACCACTGCCGCTGTAGTGCTTGATTTTGTATTATCTCATGACTGGCAGCCAATTCCTCTTCCTAAAATGATTTCCATAAGGAGGGTTGTGAATATTTCATTCAATAATCTGTTTTGTTCTTGTTTATTTTGCCAATTGTGTGAATCTAGAGAGAACTGAAACACTCTCCTGAGAATACATCAGACCTTTACTGTGAGCCCCATCAAAGGACAGTCAGTTGTTCTTCTTGCTCTTTGAGCACAGGAATCAGTGATGTGTTTGGAAGGATGATACAGTCTTAAAATATTCATGGTGAATTTAAGTATCTATATACATATGAGAACTTCCTATTTATTCACTTCTGTATCATTGCTCACTTAACTTTCATGATTCATGGAAGAGCCACCTAACTATAATTTTCTGATAGGGTCTGATAAAACTTAGATAATTACTGAACCAATCTTCCTGGGAACTTTTTTAGAAAGAGAGGAAGAAAAAAAAAACAACCTCACACTTTGAAAAGAGTATTAATTTTAATGGGACACTTGGGGAATAGAAGACTGCTGCTGTATTTAGCCTGAGCAACGCCCTTGTGACTTAGAACAGCTGATGCATCTCCTTGTCAGGATTTAATCATCACTGGTACCAACTGCTCTAAGTAGGTGTTTAGCAGATGTCTCCTTGGAGCTGAATCGCTTGGCCCTGTGGTCTCATGTTTGCTTCAGGAAGTTAGTCAACAGGAAGTAGTACTCCACGATCCCACCTGCTGCTTCTGTCATAGCTGAGACTATTTTGATGCTCAGTGAAATCATAAAACTCATTTGATAATTCATAAATCTTCAGGCAGGTATCAGAGTCCTGGGCTTTATGAAGGGTCAAAACCATTCTGTGCATACTCCTGTTCACTGCAAATGATTCCATTATCAGCTGGAGCTTTATGCATATTTTTAATATGTGAAGCTGATATTTAAAAAGAAATCCTTTAATGGGAGTAGGGTGATGGTTGATTTGGTACAGTGCTTCTTACAAGCATGAAGAGCTGAGTTCAATCTCCAGAACCCACATAAAAGAAAGCCAAGTGTATGTTTGCAATGCCACGCTGAGGAAGAAGAGAATGGCAAATCCACCAGGCTTTGCTGGTCAGCCTAGTCACTAAAAAGTTCCAGGCCAGTGAAGAAGCATGCCAAAACTAACAGGCGGGCAGAGCATGAGAACAACACCCAAGATTGCCCTATGGCCTCCAAAAGCATCTGTAGTCACACATACACACACACTCAGAAATACACACACACACACACACACACACACACACACACACACACACACACACTGTGAAGGGGTAGGAAAAAGGGTTTTCATATTAATCACACAATCCTTTAATAATTGTAGTTTCTCACTGTGTGACTCAGTTTTAAATACTTAGCATCTCTAAAGGAATAACTTAAATTTTACATATGCTCTTTAGATTATGCAAAGTACCTTATGTATGAATTAAAATTTGGTCATTAGTAAGGATTTTCTATGTTGTACTCTACATATCATATTTCACTATTCAAAAATCAAAATACAAAGGTTCCAATTAGTGGTTACCCAACATGATGGGTTAAAATGTTTCCAATTCGATTTGTTTATCTTTAATCATGGTGTAGTACCAACGTTTAAAGACAAAGACAGCTATGAGCAAGGTAGACTTAAATGGCCATCTTAGTACCTCTCCACCTGAAACTTCTGTTAATTAAAGGCTGTTTTTCAACACCCACACCCTGAGTTATTGCATTAACCTTCAGCTACTCCATTTAACAGCCATAAAAATCACAAACTTTGCTGAAGAAGAACCAATAATATACAGGGATTTGGAGCATATGTGTATTTGTGTATGAATAACTCTAAATGTTTAGAAGCCCTGGTCAGCCTTACCACAGTGTAAACAATAGATCAGCAAAAAGTTGCTACTCAAGGAAGATTATTGCTAGTGTGGGCTTGTTTAAGCTGGCCCACACAGGGAAATCTTACAAAAGATAGACTTTTATGATTTTTAAGATTTCTAGAAAATTTACATCCACTAGGACTTCCAACTTGTACCATCCAACCAGTCCCCTACCTGCTCATACACTGTGTGTGTGTGTGTGTGTGTGTGTGTGTGTGTGTGTGTGTGTATCTGTGTGTGTGTGTGTCTTTTCCCCCTACTAGAAAATAAGACTCTTGACTGCAGACTTGGGGATTTTGATAAAGCTGTGAAAAAATGTGGGTAGGCAGCAACTAATATAATTGAATTGTCTAATATGTGTCTCTTAAATTACCCATTTTCCAGCTATTTACATATTATGTAATATACATTAAAACTTTAATTTATATATATATATATAAAGTTATATGAATTTTATAATATGTATAATATTACTGCTGAGAACTTAGGCTCAATATGTTCACTCTATGAATTTTTTGGGAATCCTGATGCTTATCTCTCCTTTAGACATTTAAAAACAAAGGTGTATTTTTGTTAGCAGTCATAAGTGTTGCCATAAAAACTCAAATGTAAAATTTAGAAAATTGATACTAAACAGATAAATTCAGATAAACAGTCTTGATGCTCCAAAGGTTACTAGAAAAATTAATAGTTTTTGATAACAGATTTAGTAACTCTTGTCATAAGGATGGTGAATGATCCCTAAATGCTCAACTGTTTGAGACTAGTTGAAAACTGAAGGACGCTTGTGTACATGATTATTTGCTTTTCTGGTAAACAGTATGACTACCCACAAAGTTATTAGCCTGTAGTTTATTTAAGCATTTTGAAGTAGAGCTGCACAGTGGTGGTGTACACCTTCAATCCCAGCACTTGGGAGGCAGAGGCAGGAGGATCTCTGTGAGTTGGAGGCCAGCCTGGTCTACAGAGCAAGTTCCAGGAAAGTCAGGACTGTTACACAGAGAAACTCTGTCTCGAAAAATAAAATAAATAAATAAATAAATAAATAAATAAATAAATAAATAAATAAATAAATAAAAATAATTTTGAAGTGATATATCTAAGTTAGTATTCTTTTTTATTATTATTGAAAATATTCTTCTCTCATACAATACATCCTGGCCACAGTTTCTGCTCCCTCCACACCTCCCAGCTCCTTCTTCCGTCCCCCCTCTTCCCCAGATCCACACCCTCTGCTTCATCTTCAGAAAAGAGCAGGCCTCCAAGAGACAACACCCAAACATGACAAAACAAAAGATCGAAAAAGACAAGGCAAAAGCCCTCATATCAAGACAGGAAAAGGCAACTCAATAGGAGGAAAAGAGTCCCAAGAGCAGGCAAAAATGTCAGAGACACAGCTGCTCCCACTGTTAGGAGTATCACAAAAATGCCAAGCTAACAGCCGTAACATATACTCAGAGGACCTGGTGTGGACCCCAGCGTACCCTATGATTGCAGCTTCAGTCTCCGTGAGCCCATGTGAACCCTGCTTAGTTGATACAGTGGGTCATGTTCTTCTGGGTTCCTCCATCCCCTTTGACTTCTACAACATTTCTTCCCCTTTCCCGTGGTTTCCCCGAGCTCTCAGGGGAGGAACACAATGAAGACCTCCAATTTTGCCCTTTTCTGCACAATGTCTGGCTGTGGGTCTCTGCACCCACTCACATCTGCTTCCAGAGGGAAGCCTCTCTGACAATGACTAGACAAAGCACCAATCTGTGAGTATAGCAGAATATCATCAGGACTTGTTTCATTGATTTTTTTTTCTAGTTGTGTTTGGCTCTACCCTTGGTCTCTGGGCTATCCAGTCTCCAGTTCCTGTCAATACAGGTAGTATAGTATATGGGCTCCCTGTCAGAGCATGGGCCTCAAATTAAACCAGACATTGGTTGGCCACCCCCACAAGTTCTGCTCCACTATTGTCCTAGCACATCTTGCAAGCAGGACAGATTGTAGGTCATGGGTTTTGTGGCTGGGTTAATATCCAGGTTTTTCTTTCTGTAGCCTGCAGAGTATCTTCCCACACCAAAGAAACTATAATGTAGGAGTAAAGGCTCCATTCAGGCACCAACGTGGCCTTTCTATGTTCAATGAACCATGTCGTGGGACCCCACTGTCAGTTTTTGGAGAGACCTTCTGTTCTAGCATCAGCCTGAATTGTTGGGAGATCATCACAGGACCCCTTCAGCCAACAACTTGAATGAATGCAACCCTGGCCCACCTCTGCAAGACTTGCCTGGCTGCAAAAGATGGCTAGTTCAGACTCCATCTCCTCCATTCCTAGGAGTTCTCACTAGGGTCACCCTCATAGATTCCAGAAAGTTTCCACTGCACTAGGTTTTCACACCTCTCATTCCAGTAATCTCTCCCCTCCCTCTCTCCCTCTATCCAATCCATCCTTCCCAAAGCTGTCCCCACCCATCCCCAGTCCATTGGCAAAATCTATTCTACTTCTTGTTCCTAGCAAAATCCATGTATTACCCCTTAAGACATCCTTTTTCTCTAAGCTCTCTAGGTCTGTGGATTGTAGCTTGATTATCATTTACTTAACAACTAATATCCATTTATAAGTGAATACATACCATATTTTCTAGGTCTAGATTATCTCACATAGGAAGATTTTTTTTTCAAGTTCCATCCATTTGCCTGCAAATTTCATGATGTCATTGTTCTTAACAGTTGAGTAATACTCCATTGTGTAAATGTAGCACATTTTCTTTATCCATTCTCCAGTTAAGAGATATCTAGGTTTTTTCCAGTTTCTGGCTATTACCAATAAAGCTGCTATGAACATAGTTGAGAAAGTATCCTTGTGGTAGGATAGAGCACCCTTTGGGTATATGCCCAGGAGTGGTATAGCTGGATCTTGAGGTAGATCGATTCTCAATTTTCTGAGGAATCACCATATTGATTTCCATCATGGCTGTATAAGTTTGCACTCCCACCAGCAATGGAGGAATGTTCCCCTTGCTCTGTATCTTCACCAGCCTGAGCTGCTACTTGTGTTACTGATCTTAGCCCTTTTGTCAGGAGTAAGATGGGTTCTCAAAGTAGTTTTGATTTGCATTTTCCTGATGGTTAAGGATGTTGAACATTTCTTTTAAGTGTTTCTCAGCCATTTGAGATCACTCTGTTGAGAATTCTCCTTTTAGATCTGTCTCCCACCTTTCATTGGATTATTTGTTATTTTGATATCCAGTTTCTTGAGTTCTTTATATATTTGGGATAATAGACCTCTATTGGAAGTAGAGTTGGTGAATTCTTTTCCCATTCTATGGGCTGCTGTTTTGTACCTTTGATGATGTCCTTTGCCTTATCAAAGCTTTTCAGTTTCATGTGGTCCTATTTATCAATTGTTGGTCTTAGTGTCTGTACTATGGGTGTTCTATTTAGGAAGTTATCTCCTGTGTCAATGAGTTCAAGGATATTCTCCAATTTCTCTTCTATCAGCTTCAATATGTCTGTTTTTATGTTGAGGTATTTGGTCTACTTGGACTTGAGTTTATGCAGGTTGATAAATAGGGATATATTTGTGTTATTCTACATGCAAACGTGCAGTTTGACCAGCACCATTTGTTGAAGATGCTTTCTTTTTCCAGTGTGTATTTCTGGCTTCTTTATAAAAAATCAGGTGTCTATGGGTGTGTGGGTTAATATCTGAATCTTATTTTATCAAATGCACTTTGGTGCCAGTGTTAATTTCTGAGTAATTAAGTGATTGTTTGCTTCATTCTGTGCTGAGGGATTCTCTAGTGGCAAAATGACTATTTGTGAGGTTTGAATGAGTCTTATGAAATGGTACCTGGAACTGACATTTTGTGCGAGCATAGAAACTAAATGTTTGTCTTTCATTCTTTTCTGATAGTGAGTATTTATAATGCCAATTCTCTTGAGGTACTTTTATAAGCTGATATAATAAAAAGAGAAACGTTATTTAAAAAATAATCTTGAATGTTTTCTGGTACAGTAAATTTAATTCAGTTTGTTATCTTAAAAGGTTGTCCTTTTGTCTATGTGTTTGTTAATTTCCATGTTTTGGGTAATTTGTTTTATCAATATTCAAAAAATTCTTTCCCTAGTACTCTTGATCTGAAACTAATTCAGTACTGTGTTTACTTTGTGAAAGTATTTTATAACTGTGAAGTACTCCCTTTTACTGAAGAATTTCAGTATTTTAGATCAGGCTGGATTCTCATTGTCAGCACAACTAATTATTACAGATTGACAATGGATCCTATAGTCCAGATAAATTCACTTGTTGGTTTTAAATGACCTTGAAAGGAATTTCTTGGTATTTTCACTATATAAAACACACCATGTACAAATGAAAACAAATTTTTAAAACTTTAAATTTTTGAGTTTGGATGCTTTTTGATTTTTCTAGCTCATCAACACTGTAGAGAAGCAGATTATAGATTGTGTTATGGTATCAGGAGGGGCTTGATCAACAAGTATGAAGTGAACTGTGGCTTGCCATGAAGACTCTGTGTGTTTGAGGAGGCCCCTCTCATCCTAGTTTGTTGATGCATTCTATTGTTTCATATGTGTGTGTGTGTGTGTATGTATGTATGTATGTGTGTATATATATATATATATATATATATATATATATATATTTCTGTTTGGATGGTCACATGCCTTTTGTCTTTATGTCTTTATTACATTAAGATAGTGTGTGTCCAAAAGGGTTCAACCAACATAGCAGAACTGGAATACAGGTACAGAAAGAAGAATTTTACTGGGATGAATAAACATAAAATCCATCTAGTACAAAAGGCAAATGAAACCCAGGGACATGGATGGAAGGAGAATTTCTTCTAGGAAGTTTCAGTATGCCATTGAGCCTAGAACTGACTGAATGATAGCTCCATGATGACCTAGAGATGATCTAGAAAAACTCCTGTTAAAATAAGCTGATTATAAAATTTACTCATGTCTATAAAACAAATTCCACATAAATGTTTTATTAAGTAATTGGGTAACACAGCACAGTCAGTTAACATTCCAAATCATCATGACTGATGATGATTCCATCAATGCTTCAAATCTAGAATAAGTGGAGCATGAGTTAATATTTATTTGCATTTCACAGATAAGGAAACCTAGAATCCTAGAGGTAATCTTATTTGCTCTGAGTGCAGTGCATGGGACAGGAAGTTCCATAACATATTAGAGATACTAATAACTGAAAAGATACAAAGAAATAAAAGATTACAGATGAGTCACCTCACTTACTTAACTAATACCTCCTAAAGTTGATCCTAGAAAAGGGCCATTTAAAAACTTAATGTATAACTTCAGCTCATGTGTAGATAGATAGATAGTAGATGGACAGATGGAAAAAAAAGATATATAGACAGACAAATGCATTGATAGCCAGAGATGGAGATAGATAGATTAGATAGATAAATAGATAGATAGATAGATAGATAGATAGATAGATAGATAGATAGATAGATAG
>CABHPR010149309.1:0-31565 GCA_902168415.1 Peromyscus melanophrys | reverse complement strand
CTCTCTCTCTCTCTCTCTCTCTCTCTCTCTCTCTCTCTCTCTCTCTCTCTCTCTCTCTCTCTGTGTGTGTGTGCGTGTGTGTGTGTGTACATATTAGGGAAATATTCACTAGTAAATTTTTAAGAGTTATTTATTTGGTAATAGGAAACTGAGCTCCTCATAACTTAATTCCACAGTTAGCCCTCTATATTGCACCAAGACAAACACAATCTTCTAATTATTATCTAAACTAGAGAATAATGTTGTTATAATTATATATTAGTGTTTTCTACTATAAATAACTATTACCTATTATAGATAAACGAGTCTAATAACATTGCTTCTCATATTTTATCATTAATACTTTTATATAGTGTTATAAATTTCTCATGAAAAAAGTTTACATGTGAACAGTTATATGAAGGTGAATGTATGCGTGTGTGTGTGCATGTGTTTGGCATAATGAAGAAGCAAGATGTGGTGGACAGAAAAACAATGGATGCTGTGTGCTGATAAGCTGTAAAATCACTAGACATGGACAGTAAGATGCATATGAACCTGCTAGTGATATTTCCATTCCCAATCCCATCATTCATGGGGTTGATACTCAAAGTCCATCTCAAAAATAAAATGTGAGGAATAGTCTTGAAAGTCTAAAAAGTTTCACAGATTTTTTTTAAGTTTTATACATTCAAAAAAGGAGAGAACTGACTTAAGAGCTGGCGCATGTTTTTGAAGAAGCAGTTAAGTGGATCTTTCATTACAAAGATAATTATACTGTAGGCTTCCCCCATAACTGACTTTGTTCCTACAGGAATGATTTTATCTTCTCATGGATTTTTATGCATAATATCTGAGGATCTAGCAATTAGTTCATATCTTTGTTACTTTTTTTCTTGCAAAAATTTAGCATATTTTAAAAAGAATGAATAAGCAAAGACATTTGTTAGATATTGAAATGTAAATCCACATGCCCGTAAGGTCATTGGTACCTTCAAAAGACCCAATAAAACCAAATAAATACAGTTCTCCCTCTGATTATGCAGAAGCATAGATTAAATAGTGTATTTTCTCACTGTTCAGAAAGGATCACTCTCAATCCAACTTTATTACTTGCCTTTTGGATAAGGTTTGCTAGTTTCAATTGTGGAAATAATTATTAGGAAAATTCATCTTTCTAAGGTTTTGATGAGGACTGTTAAATTATTACTATATAATGAAACCCTACAGAAGTCAAAGTTTATGCTTTGAAATTAGATACAGTTAGGGTCACACATGAGGATTCATGCCTGACTTCTAATCATAGCACTGGGGAAGTGGAGACAGGAGGATCATGAATTTAAGGCCAGACTAGGCTAAAAAGGGATACCCTGTGTTGTGAATATAAACAAAACGAACCCTAAAAAACATAAAAGTAGGTAGATGTGTCCGGGGTTAAATGTATCAATTTACCAAGCACTAGTCTAATCTAAACCCTTTAAAGTTGTTTAAAACACTTCTTAGAAAAGGTATGCCTTAGTCATCTCTCATGTCCGGTCATCTCTCCTGTGATTACATGTTATGCATTTTCCTAAAGGTTTTTAACCAAACAGATCATCTCCTTCCTCAGACATGCTTCAGAAAACAAATAAAGACATTGAAGGATGTGAGAGTAATTGAATTTGTCAGGAAAATATGTTGACTAGGTAGTCTATGCTGCTGGGACTCTCAGCTCTTAGACCAGTAATTCCCAAAGAAGAGAGGAGGGTCTACAGTGAGCAAAAGGTTGGGCAGCCATCTGTAGACTAACACAGTCAACTGTGCACTCAAACTTCAGAAAGGCTACTAAAGAGCATCTGGGAAGATATAATCTTAAAAGCTTTTCTGTAAATTACATGTTTCAAATGATCACTGCAACCTTTCAAAGTCACCAAATGACAATGTTTTACTGAGAGGATCCTAGCCTGTCCCTTACCAAATGGACAGTAGAGGTAGAGCTTTCGTGTACATTATGTGAGTAGATATAAGCTATTTCTGCATGGGATGGGTCTTAAATAAATGAATGAAAAAATAAGGAACAGTTTAGTTTTGTTATGAAATAAATTTAATTTTGTTTCTTAAATCAACTACAAACACAAGCACAGGTAATTTCTATAGGTTATTTTATGACTGTGATTTAAATGCTGTACATTCATCAGAAAAAGTTATGTGACCAAAAAAAAAAAAGACATAACTTTTTGTGGTTAATTGACAAAAATCATTCTGTCTTGTCACTTCCATAGTTATCTGCTCATATTTAAGGCCAGCATTAGGGAATATGTATGTGTTTGGTTTCAACATGTGTTTTGTAAAATAACAGCCAATTTTAAAAATCAGTATATTTCATATGAATTTTAAATTACTCACTTCTTGAATACCTGGAAATTCTCACAGCATATGACTCTCAATTAATGGTGGTCACAGAAGAACTTGGTAAGTTTTTTTTTTTTAAGTCTGAATTTCCCCAAACCCATCACTCTTACAATATGTAACTTCAATCATTGGTTACATACCTCATCCTCTTAGGCATACACCTGATGACTCTCTGTAGTTATACCTCAAAGATTCACAGTGAAGGAAGATTTTCATAGTGTGCACATAAAGCTTGTAGATTAAAAACAGCCTGTCTCCAGTTCTATCGATATTGCTCCCATCTGTTGGGAAGCCTTGGCAGATAAATGATAATCTGCAGGAGCTGATGCTGTCCTTCCACTGAGTTTTCAAACATTCTGTTGTCAAGGTCTTAGTCCATCATTTGTGTTCTTAATCTTTTTCTTTTTGAACAAGAGTTGGCGCTACCTGTAGGCCCCAACCTTTCTTTCTACCAAATAGTTAATCCTGAGGTCCGAGGCAGAGGTCATGAGGACTTGAAGAGTCTATTCTTACCACTAATATAGTAATTGCTGTAAATATTCTGCATTTCCATTCATTGTTATCACACAGAAATATTTTTTGTCTGTAATCATGTATTCACTCAATGAGTTACACTAGACAGTTTGGAACATATCTTTAAGTATACTATCCTATGACATCATTCTTGGGACATTTTACTCTACCATTGTATTAGAGGATTTTGAGTGAACTTTCTGTTTTTCTATCATCTGGATAGAAACAGTAAAAAGAATCCTCCATTAAGGTCCCAAGTCCTTCTAAATACTTCACAACACAATGAGACTTTCACGAGACATCCACTCCTTTTCTTTATATCTGCCCTCATGACCCACAGTCTACGAGACCAAGCTGATGTGTCATGACTAGTCAGTCTTTGTCAGGGCATCACTGTAAGCAGAAAATTGATTCAAGGAGGCCTTGACTGGAGTCCCCTCCCATTAAAGGAAGACATGCATGGCTTTTCTTGTCCACAGTCCCAGGCCACTAGCCATATATTTGTTGACATGTGCTTGTTCAGAATATCCATGTGGATTTTTCTTTTCTCTGATCCCATTATGCTGGGAAAATAGTCAATGTCTCCTGCATTTCTATAGAAGTGCTATTGTCCTTGCAGTGGGGATGCCTGAATTTTTTTTTTACACAAGGTACAGCAGCAATTAACTTTTCACTTGCTGCTATGTACTGTCATTGCATATCTTTATATTTCAAAACTCTGTAGATGATAAGATAAAATACATGCCCATGTTTTTGTCCAGAGCAATTAAGGTAAGTTTAAAAGTAAAATATATTTCATTGTCTTTGTGAACCAGAGGTTTGTTTTTTTTAAAGCACATCAATTTAAAAGGTTCTACAGATTAATTACAAATATGTGAATTGTGGAGCTTGATTATTATAGATAGAGAGTACATTTGGATATCAGGTCAAATCTTTGTGATGTGTTACATTAATTGATCATTTGCTTCCATCAACTCCGAAGTTAAGAATGTCACTAGACAGCACCTGAGACCAAGACCCACCGCAGAGATTTCTCTTCTTTACAGTAGTAACTCCCACTTCAGGATGTCACTAGACAGTACTTGAAACCTAGACCCACAGCTGCTGTGGATATCACTCTGTGTGCTGTGAATGTGTTGCTTTGATTGGTTAATAAATAAAGTGCTGATTGACTAGTAGCCAGGCAGGAAGTATAGGCAGGACAAAGAGAGGAGAATTCTGGGAACAGGAGGGCTGAGTCAGGAATCTCCAGCCAGACACAGAGGAGACACTGCCACTATGCTATGAGAAGCAAGATGTAAAGGTACTGGTAAGCCAGGAGTCACGTGGTAAAGTATAGATTTATAGAAATGGGTTAATTTAAGATGTAAGATCTAGCTAGCAAGAAGCCTGAGCCATTAGGCCATACAGTTTTAATTAATATAAGCCTCTGTGTGTTTATTTGGGTCTGAGCAGCTGCAGGCCCAGGCAGGACTGGAGAAAACTCCAGCTACACACAACAGAGATTTCTCTTCTTTACAGTAACTCCCACTTCAGGATGTCACTAGATAGCACTTGAAACCTAGACCCACAGCAGAGCTCTCTCTTCTTTACAGTAACCCACTACTTCAGGATCTCACCATCATATTTGAGAAATGTATAGATTTACAACTTCCTTTCTTTATGTTATCAATGAAAGGTTTGTGCTACTGCTTCCTCCATGCAGCATGTCAACAGACAATATGAATGCCTGCCCCTGGGTCATAATCATTCATATTTGGCTAAGAATAAATGGTCTTAAGTGCTGTATTTTATGTATGTTGACAGTGCTTATTTTAACAATAACCACACCTCCAGAAAATCTCTTACTTCGAAGGATTCCAGGATATCATGAATTTGAATCTTTTTGTTTTACACTTTGTTTCATCAGCCTTATCAATTTTCCTTTAGACTCATTTCTCCTATTCAAGCACAAGTCAATTACCTCCTTACAGAGTGAAGTACACCTTAATTAGATAAAGGATCATACCAGAGTCCTTGCTAGTTTAAACTTTTCTTAACTAAATCATCACACATTCTATAACCACAATAGAACTCCCTCTTTCTGAGAGCTTTAGGCCACTTAGAGGCATTGTTACTGTTCCTTTTTATCTCATTCATACTTCTGTTTATTTACAGAACACATGTACCCTAGTCTTGCCCCACACAACAGTTGATTAAAGTTCAATTTTATTTTCTTCTGATAGCCAGTTTCTTTTAACCTTTGTGTGATGTATTAATTTTCCAGCTGCTGAATGTTCCTACGAGTTGTCCTCTGAACCTTCTCCTGGTTCTGGTGTCCTTCCATTTCAAGAAGCCAGAAGGATATCTCCATTGCTGACCTGTGTTTTGATGATGTGCAGATGAAAATGGATTTGTTTTGTAGATGTGTGGATGAAATGAGTCTTCTAAGGACCCTCATTTATCATGTGGTGTCAACACTCACAGAACACCCTAATGTATATCAATTCCAAGAAAACTTTCAGAGTGCAGATTCTGTGCTAAAATCTTAATGGAAAATCTCCACCAGGGTGTGTGTGTAAGTGTGCATGTGTGTGTAAGCTGATTTTCTAAAAACTGGAGGCTCTTATATTTTCCTATCAGCATTAATGAGAATTCCATGTAAATTTAGAAAGACTTCAAACTACTTTTCAATGTGCTTAAGTCATCAGGAGAGACAATTTGACCCTCTAACATGTTTGTTTTGGAAGGACCTTATGCATTTTAATTAGTGATTTCATTATGTGATATTCTAAGAAATAACTCAGCACAAATAACATCCTCAGAAGAAACTGCCATAGAATATGTTAAAGAGCTGGGGGAGACACAGACCTCTGTTGTATATCTAGTAAATATTCATGGACACTTTTGTAGTTCTGTTAGGCAAGTCTGTGGGCACACTGTTTCCTCTGCACTTCATCTGCATGTAAATGTTTCTCATAATGATTTTTTATTGCACTTATCAGAACACATTCATCGATCACAACAAGCAGGTGCCTGAGAGATGCTAACGCCTCAGCTTTCCCAGCACCTTTGAGCAGGACTGAAAGGTGACGGCAGACTGGGTTGAAAAGATTACTTCTGAGGAGAATTTTAACAGAGCTAGAACATATCTGCTCATTCTAGGTGTTTTCATTCCTCCCTGTTCTTTATTGTGAGATCAACGGGCAAACACAGGGAAGCTCCAGCAGGATGCAAAGATCCAGGCAGTTGCAGAGGCATTCCTAGGATGAAGAGCAACAGCCAAAGCATTCTGGGTAACTGGAGACCAAGAAATGTGAAGATAGGAGCACAGTGTTTCCTGAGCAACTACTAATTGGCATGTAGTAGGCTGCCATGCTCATTAGCATAACCCAGGGAGCTGGGACAGGATGATGTCAATTGAGTCCATACTCATATTCTAAAGGACAGGACAGGAATTTCTACTTCTAATGCCACATTGTCCATGCGACCTGCTCCTCATCATGTTGTTGCTCTTGCTGCACAGGAACAGGACCACCCAGGGAATAGAATAGAAACTGCAAAGTAGGGATTGAAAGGCATCGAGTAGGATCAGCAGACCATTGAAGCTAGAAGCCAAGTTTAGTTTCTGCAAACATATGCTATCTAAGTCTTTTTAATTGGTATGTAGACTGATCTTATATTATTATAAAATAGGAAATACTATAAAATAATGTACTATTTTTCAAGTTATAATGTAATTACATTATTGATCCCCTCCCTTTCCTTCCTCCACAGCCTCCCATATGTGCCCCCATGCTCTCTTCAAATTCGTGGCCTCTTTTGCATTAATGGTTGTTACATACATACGTGTATTTGTATATACATCTGGTCTTCCATAAACAACTGATGTGCTCCTCCTTGGGGAAGACAATTTCTCCGATGCTCAGCATTCTTTACTTGCCTGTAGTTCTTTATGTACAGCTGACATCTTGTGGGCTTTTCCCTGACTACGTTGGCATGTCTCCTGTTGTCCTTGTTCAGCTCCTGTTTAAGAAGTCAGGTTGATGACTTTATGATTGTAGCCTCTGAGACTAGGAGACAGAATTTCACTAGAAACTCCTCAATCTTCTGGCTATATCAATCTTTCTGCCCTCTCTTTTCCCTGAGCCGTGGGTATGGGAGTTTTTTGTAGATATATCTATTGGGACTGCTACCCACAACTCTGCATTTTGATTGGTTGTGGTTTTCTGTGATGGTCTCCATCTGTTGCAAACAGACGTTTCCTTGATGAGAGGGGATTACTACACTGCTTTTTAAATGTGGCTTATACAAAAGGAATAAATAGACAGACAGCACTTGTTAATTTGAAAGACTAGAACCTTTCAACATACTATGCAATATTTACAGAAGTCAAGTTTAGAAAACATTATTATAATATGTACATACTTAAGAACTGCTGCCCATGTGGATTGTAGGATGGCTGAGTGAATACATCCAGTCATGGAACCTACCTCTACAAGGAACAACCATGAACAGATAACTACTTAGCCATGCAAGAACACTGGAACCCTGCAAGGAGGCCTTGTAAGAATTTTGAAGGAGAGCCTCCAAAGGGATAACATTCATTATCCCCGCAAGTGAAGAATATAAATTCCTATCATTTGTTTCAGTTACTGCTTATCACTTCCTAAGAAAACATGAGAAACCTTTCATTGCTAATGCCCCATGTGTGACAGCCCCAGGCAGTCCCAAGAACAATATAGCACCGCATGCAACTTCTTTCTAGGTGGTGATGGAAGCCGCACAGACACCTGCCTCCAGCTCCACATTGGCATTGGTATGTTTCCATCCATGTCTGCCATGCCAAAGTTCTCAGAGGACAAGCACCCAATTCACCAGGTCTTCAATGTGAATCCTGAATTCCTCTGTCCTGAAACACAGCTTTCCTATAAGAATGGGCACAGAGCCAGCTTAAGTATCAACATCAGAGTTGCTCTAGTAGGTTGAGTAAGGTTTTGTGGCTGAAAGGTCCAGTGGCCTCAGATGTGGGAATATGTGATGGGTTCTGCGACCACCTGAGCAGCATGAATTCACACAGTGGTCCCTTCCCCATTGTGCAGTCCAGCTATAGCAGCCTGAGTTCTAAAGTTTGTTAAGGAGGCAGTGTGGATTTCTTCTCCATAATGAAATTACCACGAAGCATCCATGTTGTTCTCTTACTGGCTGCAGGTGTATGAGGATTACATAATTTCTCTTTAGTTGAGATTGTCAGTGTTAGCTGGTGCAGGTTGCAAGACTCCCCTGAGGCCTTCTCACCTGCAGAGGGGAAACGTCTGCTGGAACTGTGAGCTGTGGCAGCTGTGATGACATTTTCTTCCTCTTCATGCTTCTGTTCCAGGTCTCCATGTCTTCCAAGGCTCTGGGGTCTTCCTAGTTCTCACAAGGCCTCCTGGTAGAGTTTCACTCCTCTCCTATCTGTCCATTACTTCTGTTCCTTGTAGAGATGGGCACCATGGTTGGTTGTGTTCACTCAGCAGTCCTGGAATCCACATGGTCAGCTCCTGTGCTAGGCCATTGGTTCTCAACCTTCCTAATGTTTTGACCCTTTACCAGTCCCTCAAGTTGTAGGGACCCCCTAACCATAAAACCATTTCCGTTCCTACTTCATCACTGAAAGTTTCCTACTGTTATGAATTGTAATGAAAATATCTGTGTTTTCCAATGGTCTTAGGTGACCCTTAAGGATCGTTCAACCCCCAAAGGGGTCATGACCCACAGGTTGAAAACTGCTGTGCTAGGCCCATGTGACTGATGATGGTCAAGGTTCAGTCCACGGTCTTCGAATGTGTCTAGGGCCATACCTGTCTCTGTTTGAGATGATTGCCACATTGCCACACTGCCACACTGCTTCAGATGTGTCCCTAGTTACACACACACACACACACACACACCTCAATCCCATGACATGCACATTCTGATTATTTGCTGAGTTCCCTTGAATATGCTTTATAAAACTTGTATGCTTTTCAGATTTGTCTTTACAGGATGCCAAGAACAAAGAAAGTATTTTCCAAATCTTCATACACATTTTAGGAAGACACTCCTACCTCTCTATAGGCACTCATCTCCTTCATTTATGGGGATATAAATGAATCCTTTCTCAAAATGTCCTTTCCAAAGAAACTGAACAATGTTTTCAAACACTTTGTCTGTTTTTTGAGACTATGGCAGGCATTCAGATTAATCTCCCTTTTCAGAGTGTTAATGGCTTGTGAAATTGGACTCTGTGAGGTGAACTGGATAGACATACACACCCCTTCCTCCCACCCAGACTGTTCTCTGCTTTAGATGCAATGCTTGGCTGTGCTTCAGAACCAAAGAGCACTTACAGAAGCAGGAAAACAGAACAGAAAACTAACAAAACACAGGAAAAACTGTGTCTGCTGTCCACCTGAAGTGAGCCGAAGAGACACATCAGAATGAGAAGTCCTGAGAGGATGCACAGACCCGGCATTACACACTGAAAGGTCTCCCCATGGAGAAGTCAGAGTGTTTGTGCAGCCCCTTATCCATCCACTCAATACAAAGTGAATTGGAAAGTAGCATGTTAAAGCATTTCCAATTTATAGGAATACTGGCAGTTGATGAAGAAGGGTGTGTCATCAGAGGAGATAATGCCTTTGAGTGCCTGTGCTGCTATATTTGTCTGGAGTGAGTGGTTTTTTTTTCCCCCCTCAAAATTCACACAGCTTCATGTCAATGAATATGTAGCACAGTCATTGAGATTTTCAGGTTTTCATATTAATAACTGGAAGATTGAGAAGCAGAGATACAATTTTATCTGAATACCTATCTTATATGAAATCCAAATTGCTTTTCAAACATCATCTCACAATCTACTAGGCAAGGAAGACCTTTTATGAATACCCAGTGCCTCTAGCCATAATTGCTCCCAGTCATAAATAATCCAGCTGGATAACTGTTTTTGGAGAATGTGAAAATTGACTAAACCCAAGCCTTCTGAAGAAAGCCTTCACGGAACTTGCCTAAGTGTGAGGGCTGAGGCAGGCTGCCAACATGTATTCATTAGCGTGCCTTTCTATCTAATTTGATCCAGGTGAAAAAAATTGAGGAACAAAATAATTGTCTGTTATATTAATTGCTTTTGGTATTATTTCCATCCTATCTGCCCCTGGAACTACTTCAGCACAGGCACAGAAAATGCTACGGTTGACGTATTACTCGGTGGTAGCAGCCTGAGCATGTTCTTTTTGTATTCCTCCCAGCTCTGCATACCGAAGAAGAAGATTGTGCTGAATGGAAACACTGGCATAGCCTGGCTTTGTGTTGGGGTGCCCCAGGATGAGGTCAGTGGACACTGATGATTGTGACATGAAATGCTAATATGGCATTACTGGTATAATTATTTGAGACCTTTCATTTCAATCAGCAATCATATATACTGTCGATTGTAATCTCAAAAAGAAACAATCAAATTATTTGTGGAAAGGTGGGGGACAAGAAAAGAAAATCTAATCGAAAACATCTATATATTGTTTATATAGTCTGAGTTTTGGTTTGTTACACAGATTGCTTTCAGCTATTAAAATTATGTTAAAATGACTCAACTTATTCTATATCCTCAAATCAATTTTTATTGCATTTAAAGATATTGTGATTGAGGGCCGGAGAGACAATTCAGACAGTGAATTTCTGCATAAGTATGAAGATGTGAGGTCAGTCCCCAGAATTCAAACTAAAAAAGAAAATAAACTGTGCATGGTGGTCTGCATTTACAACCTGGCTCTAGGGAGGCTGAGGCATGTGGATCCCTGGGGCTTGCTGGCCAGACAGTTTATCCAGCTCAGGAGTTCTGGTCCAGTGAGAGCCTCAGAACAAGGAGGATGGCATCTGAGGTATGACACCCATGTTTGTCGTCTGGCATGTGCATACATGAACACACACACACACACACACACACACACACACACACACACACACACAGTACTGACAGCAAACAACCATGGATGAGCGTGGAAGTCTGGCACATGACATCTGCTCCAGTTATCTCTCATTCTCAGTCATACACTTGACAACTTTTTTACCTGACGAGACATTTCAAAACTTTATAGATATCTTGCTGTGGGATAATGCTTTTGTACACTGTAAAGATTTATCATTCATATTGGTTTAATAAAATGATGATTGGCCAGTAGCCAGGCAGTAAGTATAGGTGGGGTGAGCACACTAGGAAAATTCTGGGAAGAGGAAAGGCAGAGACAGAGTCACCAGCCAGACTCAGAGGAAGCAAGATAAGAATGTCAAACTGAGAAAAGGTACCAAGTCACAAGGCTAAAACATAGATAAGAACTATGGGTTAATTTAAGTGTAAGATCTAGTTAGTAAGAAGCCTGAGCTACCGGTCGAGCATTTATAAGTAATATTGAGCTTCTGAGTCAATTATGTGGGAGGTGGCTGAGGAATAAGCAGGTGGGAGAGAAACTTCTGCCTACAATATCTTGTTCACAATATCAAGGAAAATGTGATTAAGATATTGTAAAAGTGAGCAAGGAGTCAAATCGATTACTTGCAATCAAAACTTTGAATGGCAGTGAGCCACGAAACATTTAACAAGAGGAGGAAATTTAAATTAAAGCAACCATAAACCTGCAAAAACAGCTAAAAAATAAAATTGACAACAGTAAAAGTCAGCAGGATGTGGTACACACAGAGATTTTATGATAAAAGACCAATGTCCAGCACATGGCACAAAGCAGGGTTGTTTTCAAATAACATTAAGCACACATATGGGCAATATCAACACTTGTCAGTAGTTAGTACACTCTTTTGTTTCATGACTTGGCCTCCTCTTTAGGGTATTGGGAGGAATTTGTCTTTGTTCTTCAGGTAGCTCCCCACATTCTACAGAGACACTGCTTCTCATTATTAATGAATATTATAACTTCCTTATGAAGACATGTTAGAATTCAGTGGCTGAACATTTTAGTGATGGGTATGACATACATATCTATAAATGCGACATTTTGCTATTTTGCTATTACACATGAGAAAACCGCATTTGGGGTCAAGAAATATACATGAAACCTTAGACACAGACAATAAGTAGGTTAATATTCTGTGAACTCTGTTTGAAGATGATGGACATAGATAAATGAAGAAAGTAGCTTATATGCTACGGGTGGAATTAGTTCATAAAGCACTACGTATAGTTAGAGAGAAAACTGATGTGCATAGAAGAATGGATGTACCAGTTATAATGTCTGAACTGTGCTCTGGCAGCAAGTGTGGTCCATTAGGACAGAATAGTGAGGCTAACTTCAAAGGTGCTTCTGGGGGCTCTGCAGTTCTCTGTACTAGTTCATGTTGCCAGATATTTGCAGGAATGTTTATGACAATCGGGGAATGAAACTATTTAAGTTCTTATTTGATTTTTAAATGCATATTTTCAGTGACATAAATGATATTTAAGAAGAAAAGCATATTTTCAGACTGGGGATACAGTTCAGTGGGAGCACACCTAAAAATCATGTGCACAATCTTAGGGTCAATCCCCAATATCAGTCAGTGCAAAGAAGAAGAAGATTAGTAAGGAAGATGAGGAGGAGACTAAAGAGGAAGAGGAAGGAAGAGAAGGAGGAAGAGGAAGGAAGGAGAGGTGTACATGAGCTGGAGAGATGGCTCAAAGTACATATTACTTTTACAGAGGACTCAGGTTTGGTTCCCAGCACTCTTGTTGCATGGCTCACAACCTCATTTAACTTCAGCTCCAGGGGATCTGGATGCCCCTTTCTGACCTCCATGGACACACACATATATGTGGCGCACAGAGACATATACATATACATCAATAAAAATTAAAATGAACCCTTAAACCTTTTTGTATCTCAAAAACAAAGCATAGAGGTGTGGGCTCACCATCTAACCACTTGGGCAAATTCCACCTCTGCCTGGCGCCTGCTAGAGTGGTGCAAGCCAGGCTTAGCTGAGCTTGTCACTTGCTTCCTCAGCCTCTTTCACTCATCTTTGGCCAAACAGGGGCAAGTTGCCAAGTGATCATTCCTAGCTCATGAGGCTCATTTACTGTCATAACCAAAGAGGATTCATTTACTCCCATATGAAATTTGTACTATAAAGATAGAAAATTAACTTTTACCTCAGGAAGAATCACCTTTGGAAACTGCACACATTTTGCAGGGAACAAAGTAATACCCTATGAGACACATAAAGACCAATCTGGATAAATCAGGAATTTAGAGCACACCACAGTTGCATTGCCATGTGCAGCAGACTTCTGCGTGTAATTTTGATGGTCCTTCCTTGGCTCTTTAGTATCCTTTAACTATATCGTTTAGAGGGTTGTCATTGGTTTGGATTCTATGCCTGTGTTTTACAAAATTGGATGAATATTCATGCCATCTCAGGACCGCATCATCATGAAGTTTCAAAGAGCTTGACTCTGGGATTAGCTCTACGCAGGCGTGTTTTATAGCGCAGGTTCCGAGGGTCAGTAACCCCTGTACTTGCATTTCTTGGCTTGACTATTTTTATCTTGGCGTAGATCAGCCAAAGAACTAATGACTAGGAGAAATCTTTGTTTACTCTCATGTGTCTAAAACTGAAGCATTTCATCAAAGAAGGATAGTGGAATATATTCTCAATGGAGGGAGGTAGATAAGATTCGTTTAGTTAATGTTTCAGAACAAAGGAATGTAACATTGAAAACATGCACCTTACTTTCTAGTGTATCAAATGGTTTTGGGAACCCGAATTCTCTTCCCTTCTTAAGAACCGAGGCAGAGGGCAGTAAGATCGAAAGTAAGCACACCTTGCCTAGCAATGATGACCATAACCTAATACACAAAATATAGTGAGTACTTTCTGAATATTACCTCTAAACACCAACAATCTACTTTCCTGGGTAGGTAAGTATCTCTTAGGCAGTGCTAAGTTAGTAGAGATTCAGAGAAATGAAGATGACAAGGATTGTATGATGTAGAAGTCCCACTGGATGTTTTCATGCAGATATGACTTGGGGACTCATCACATATATGTGAAATGGGTCAAAGAGAAAGAGTCAAAAACAGCTTTGAAAAGAGGTGTGCTGTTGACAGGTACAGGGGAAATTGGAGTCTGCTCCCAACTCACTCAGGAAATATAGCAATCACCTCTCTAGTTCCAGGATGTGCTTACCATGTCTCTCAGGGACTTGTTTAGACACTGAATTGCTGATATGGAGGTAGAATCTGTCTCTCGGAGGAATGGACGCATCTGACAAATCAGAGGACATGTAGAGCAAATATCAGAAACTTCACCATGACCTTGCTGAATTGAGATGCCCAATGGCTGTAACTGTGGCTCTCCTGGGGCAGCCTCACCTGGCTTCTTGCCATTCCCAAAGAGGCAAATAAAACCTAGACATGGAGCTTTGTATTTAGCCTCAACATGACTATGTCATCTCAACGTTAAATGTAGAGACACACCATTACCTTAAAAGTGTTTCACACAAGTGGCATAAAACTACACATCCCATGTGCCACTAGAAGTAGCCGCATGTAAGACGCTATTCCAAATCATCAATTGCTAAAACGCACTCAGAGGAAGACCACAATGGGATTCCAATGAAAACCCACCCAATATTGCTCCAATAATAACCATCATGTCTGATAACACAAAATGCAAGGAAGGGTCTGGAGAAAGTCAATTACTCACACACAGCTAGTGAAAATGCAACACACTCCAGCCTCTGAGGCTACTTGAAGGTTTCGTTGTTTACATTCACTTTGATTTTTATTTAACGTGTATTTGCATGTGTACATGTGTATTTTGTGTGTGACTGGTGCCTGAAGAGGTCAGAAGAAACTGTCAGATTACCTGTGATTGGAGTTACAGACAGTTGCAAGCCACTGTGTAGGTGCTGGGAATTTGGCACAGGTCCTTGGAAGAGCAACACATACTCTTAGATACTGAGCCATCTCTCTAGCCCCTGGCAGTTTCTTATATAGGTGAACATGGAATTATCATAAAGCCTATGAATTGTGTGCCTAAAAAAATGAAAATTTACATTTCTGCCTAAACCTTGTCCATTAATGTTCATAGCAGCTTTATTTTGATAGCCTTAAACAGGAATTGTCTTAAATACCCATCAGTGAGTGAACTGTTAGACAAACTGTGAGCTACCAAAACATAGAACACTACTTAATGATAAAGAAAAAAGAAAACTAATATGGAATAGCTTGAGTGAATCTCCATGTAATTGTGCTGAATAAACATGTTAATGTTAAAACAAGACTAATCTGAATTCATTTGTAATATATATATATATATTTATATATACATATTTATATATGAACTTTGCTTTTACTTTAGAGAGAGAGAGAGAGAGAGAGAGAGAGAGAGAGATAGATAGATAGATAGAATAAAAGCAAAGTTACTAAGAAACAAAAGAAATACAAGAATCTCAGATAAGCCTTTTTAAAGAATTCTAGTAAATTCATCTAAATATTTTTAAAACATAGTATGATATATAACAGAGAAGTTGAAAATGCTACCCAGTAATAAACTTGGAAAACAGTATCTAAAGCTTAAGATAAACTGAATGGGCTTAAATATAACAGTGGCCTAGAAGATGAGATCAGTAATATTAAATGTGAAAGAATTCCAACTATCCAAACTCAAGAACAGAGAGAAAACGACACCCAAAGGAATACCAACATCCCTCGATGACCCTGAACGTATTCCCAAGTGACTTAAAACATATGCAATTGGAGTCATAAGACTACGCTCTTATCACGTGTATTGAAAACTCTTAAGTCCAAACATTAAATGAAGTTTGGGTTAAGGTCGGATATGCAAAAAGCAAGCTACCTTAGACAGTGTTATTCAAGAGAGTTACAGAGGCACTCAACATGCCTGAGCATCAGGGTGTCACAGAAATAATAATGGAATTCTCACTGGAGAACTTTATACATTGGGAGAAAAATTATACCATTGCAGTGATGGGCTCAAATGTCAGAAATCTAGCCAAATGCATAAAGTGAAAGAGCAATAAAATTGTCCGTGAAGTAAATATTGAATATAACACATTCAATTAAGAGGAAATACATTGTGAATGATGCGGGATCCTTAACAAATAATTGAAAACTTGAGAAGAGGGTAAATGTATAAAATGCATGCTTTAAAGTTACCTCTATAAAACAAACACAAAATGTAAATATTAAGCGATCATGAACCCTGTGGCCTTATAGACAGAAGCACAACTTCCGACAAGCATGCAGGCGGAGCCCAAGGTAAATATAAATGTAACCACTTCACAGTATCTGTGTGTCAGCTTCCTTTCCTGCTGGTGTGGGGAAGGCGCATGGTGACACCAGCAACATAAAGGAGAAATAATTCTTCCTGCTTCAATGAACCCAATTAAGAAAGCCCCTCACAGTCATGCCACAGACCTCATTAAGACTTTCTTCCCGACGGGCGTTGGTGGCGCACGCCTTTAATCCCAGCACTCGGGAGGCAGAGGCAGGCGGATCTCTGTGAGTTCGAGGCCAGCCTGGGCTACCAAGTGAGCTCCAGGAAAGGCGCAAAACTACACAGAGAAACCCTGTCTCGAAAAACCAAAAAAAAAAAAAAAGACTTTCTTCCCAGTTAATTCAAGATTGGGTCATGTGAACAGTTAGAGAGAAGCATCTCAACCTGTGAGATAGTAGTTTGCTAGACTGTAGGCTGGGCTATATTAAAGAAGTATGGTATGAAGTTTAGTATAAGGATGTGTAAATAACACGGAAATGATGAAAATACTATTGAACGTGAAACAATAAATTTTCAATAAACTGCCACATCATGAAAATAAGTGATGACAAATAATACAGAAAACAAATTATAAAATGATATACTTTAAATAGGCCAAGAGGGATGTAAATTAGAAGATAAAAGTATTTAGTAACACTTAAAATTGGACTGATTGATCATTGTACTGACTGTGAAGAGTAAAGCCGCAGCCACTCAGAGGGTGATTTTCAGAGCAGTCAAAAGTATGACCAAGCCAAATGCTATTTAAATATGCCAATTAAGTAAATATACACATCAGTTAAAACAAAAGTAATAGCAGAATATGCATTCCTTACAAACTAATGAGAAGGTAACATTAACACAGTGAAACTTCAGGATGAGAAATAAATCCTAAATAAATATTGGATATTAAGTTGTCATAAAATGGTATATGGCAATCAAATATGAAGAGGAAATGAAAAGAGATGCATGACCACTCACAGTTTCCACTGGAGATTTCCAGGAATACACACATAAAGCAGACAGAAAATCCAGTGAGAAGACCGGAGTGATGCTTTCAGCCAATTTCACTTAGTTTTCATTTGCAGAATATTTCATATGAAACGTACATATCTTTGAAGTATACTCATAACTTCACAGACAATATGCGGCACTGTAAAATAACTCTTCATAAATGGAAATCGAATAAGATGATGAATGGTGTGTCCTCTAACCATACCGGCATTAAATTACAGATCAATAAACATAGGCCTACTAAATCCTAAATATTTTAAATTTAACATGAAGAAATATGTCAAAGAATAGGTCAGTAAAGTAGAAAAGTTTCACAAATAGAATAAAAATGAAAACCCACTGCATCAAGTTCGTGGGATCTTATAAAAAGGACTTAATAAATACACATTGGAGAAAGGATAGTGGTTTTAGGAAGCTGATAAGAATATTGTCTCTCTACCTGCAGAAAAAGAAAACTAGGTGAGTCGCCCTTACCTGTCACAAAAATCAAACTCAATATGCATTAAAAATTGACATGTAAAACCAGAAAATGAAGCTCCTAAGGGCAAACATGCGGAAATGTACAGGATATTGGAACGGGCAAGGAACTGTTTGGATAATGTGTCAAAAGCAAAGAGACATCAATCAACCAAAATAGAGAAGTGAGATTGCATGAAATTAGTTTTTCAACACTCATCACCAACACTGGGTGGTCAAGAAGCTGAGACTAGACAGACCAGGGACCTAGGGGAAAACCAAATACTACTCTTCTGCTAAAGGAACAAAGTGACAAATGACTCCTAATGACATTCTGCTATACTCATAGATCAGTGCCTTGCTCAGCCATCATCAGAGAAGCTTCCTCCTGCATCAAACAGGAACAAATAGAGAGACCCACAGGCAAACAATATGCAGAGAGTGAGAGACCCTGCTAATACTCAGCACTAAATACAATGTCTCCATCAAATTCCATCCCTCAGGCCTCAGGGAACCCTGTGGAAGAGGTGGTAGAAAAATTGTAAGAGCCAGAGGATATGAAAGACACCGGAGAAAAAGGCCTTTGAATCCCAGGACTGATGTACATATGAACTCACAGACTGTGGCAGCATGCACAGGGCCTGCACAGGACTAAGTCAGACAGGGTCCCAGAGCTTAGTAGATAAGTGGACACAAGCCTACATCCCTAACCAAGAAGTTAGCTCCAACTGACTGACAGTCACTCACAAATGAATAACAGAGTCTCACTGGGTACATAAACCAGTCTTAAGGCCAGGTTCGGGACATCAGTAGATGGCTAACACAAAACAAACTCAAGGAATTTTGGGAAGTTCTTGGTCTCATAATCCTTTGCCATAACTTTTCCCCCCACAACCTCCTCTGCGCATATCCGACAGTTTCTGGTTTTGTGTTTTTATGGAATTTCTGTGCGTGCCAACATGTGTGTCTCTGAGTCTTTTAGATTCCTGTTTGTCTTCCAATGAGAGTGAATAGACAGATTGTGAATTTGGGTGGATGGGGAAGTGGGGAATGTCTGGGAGGAGTTGTAGGAGGGTAAACTGTAATCAAAATATGTCGTATGAAAAAAAATCTATTTCCACATAAAAAGAAAAGTGTTAGGCTCAAAATTCCACAGATTGTGTGATTCCATTCCCAAGAAATGTTCAAAATAGGTACATTTATCATGGGTTGCCAGGAACTCGGGGGAGGGGGGATGTGTGGAAAACATTGATGGTAAAGCAATTCAGCTTCCTTTTAGGAGTGATGAAATTGCTCTACAACCTACTGTGTCGATGGTTCCGTGGATGTCCCAATGAGTTACTCACTTCAAATGGGTAAACTGTAGGACATATGAATTTTATTTTGATAAAGCTGCTTGATTAAAAAATACAGAAGGAAATGCTGATTCTTATTCTTTGCAACAACTCTTGCCTAATAATGTGAGGCTCTTCTGCAGTTTCCTTTGCTCCTGCAAAGTCAGGGACCACAGTCTAAGCAGGCTTCTGTTTGGGAATGGAGCTGCTACCACTATTTCCCAAAAGAAGGACTTGGGAGACTTACTCTCAGTCGCTGAGAGTAAGGGTGTACTCTCTAGCACTATGAGGCAGTCTGGCTCCTTCCTGACACCTCCATCCCTGAACACCAGCAGCTCTCTTCTCTGTGTGCTCACCGTTTCATCTATGAGAGACCTTTAGAACACAAGACTGCTCTTGAATTCTATTTGATATGTGGATTAAACGCCATTTACTTTGAGTCGAAAAACTCAGTGTACTCTTCCTAGCTGGGACCCAGCAGTTCATAGTTGTCCTCTGCATTTTATTTATTAGTAAGGAGAGAATCTATTTTTTAAAAATGGTTAAAATTATATTTACTTATGGAATGTATGGAGGGGACGGTACACACACACACACACACACACACACACACACACACACACACAGAGAGAGAGAGAGAGAGAGAGAGAGAGAGAGAGAGAGAGAGAGAGAGCGAGCTTGTGAGAACAAGGAAAATAGCCTACAGCATGAAAAAAGATCCTGCAGAATAGGAGAAAGCATTCATAAGTAATTTATCTTACAACTCAAAAGGAAAAATATACAACCAAAAGCTCCTTAATAATCCAATTAAAATGATTACCTGCCTTTTACAGACATCCATCAAATAAGGGATAAAAGTGACCAAGAGATATATCAAAAGATGCTATATATCACCAATCACCAAGGAAATGTAAGCCAGAATCACAACAGGTTATCATTCCCATTGTAATTATAACAACTATTAAAATATAAAGAAAACAAGTGCTGCTAAGTATGAGGAAATAGCATAGTGATTATTGACAGGACAAAAAAAGGGCAGCTATAACGGAGAACAATATAGGAGCTCCCAAAATATTAAAAATGGAGCTGCTACATGACTGAGGACTCTCACCACTGGGTGTAAAGACACAGAAACGCAGTCAGTCTATTAAGAAATGCCTGCATTTGCAATTTGGTTACCATGGTATCCACAACTGTCAAGAAATCAAAACAGCCTAATTGCCCATCAATTATTAAAATTCTCAAGAAAATGTGATTTTATACATTTATATAGAATGGAAAATATTCAGCCATACAGAATAAGAAATGAAGGCATTTGAATCAAAACAGATGGAACTGGAGGGTAATATGCAAAAACACGGATGCATGAATGAATACTATGTCTTTTCTCTCATATATAGAAGCTAAAAAAAAGCAGCCGTAATATAGAACAAGGATTAATAGAACCTAGAAGTGTTTGAGAGTGATTTAAAAAAATTATGGATGGTAAATACCAAAGCACAGTTAAACAGAAATAGTTTGGCACTCTGCAGCACAGTGGGATTGTCTGTAGCTCACATGAACCTATCTTATACTGGTGATCATCTAGACTTGAGATGCTGGAAGCCTCCACCACAAAGAATAAATTAGGATGGAAAATGCTAATTGCTCTGAATTAATGGCGACACACTTGTGTGTATGTATATACCTTAGGATGTCTATTGCTGTGATAAAACACCACAGCCAAAGCAACTTGGGGAGAAAAGAGTTTATTTCAGCTTACAACTCTCAGGTCACACTCTATCACTAAAGTAAGTCAGAGAATGAACCCAAGGCAGGAACCTGAAGCAGCCATGGAGGAATGTTGGTTATGCACTCCATCACTTGCTCAGCCTGCTTTCTTATATAACTCAAAACTACCTGCCCATGGGTAGCACAGCCCACAGTGAGCTGGGTCCTTCCACATCAATCATTTATCAAGACAATATCCCCAGAGAACTGCCTACCTGGCCAGTCTTTCAGAGGCAGTACTCAGTTATGATTTCCTTCTGCTCAGAAATGTCTATATATTGGTCAAGTTGATAAAACCCAATAAATACAGTATGCATGCTTTAAAATATTACCATGCCCTCTGTAATATGTTCATTTGATTTATGTTTATACAAATAAAAGTAGAATAACTTAAAAATAAATAATAGGAACATTCAGGAGGATGACTTGTCATACACACACAAAGACTGACATTAGCAACAACACAGAGCTGTCTAAGTGATAAAAGCCCCATGTTGAAACTGAGTACTTTGCCTAGCTCTGGTGTAGAATCCAAAACTTTTACCTCACAGATATTGTGATAGTACACTAGTGCCTCCCAGAGCCTGGAAAAGTAGACAGGATGAAGAACTAGGGGAGGTTTGATCAGAAGATACCCCTTGTGGTTCTATAGAAAAATATACGCTGAGTTTCTGCTACACAGAATGTCAATGCAATCCTGGAACACAGAACATGTTTCAGAAAGCTGGAAGGAACAACTGTGGATGTTTTATGAATGCTTGAGAAGTTAGGTATGATTGTATATATTGTACAACAATGGTATAATAATGGATAATTGCACATCTACATAAAGCAATGATACACAGTAACCTATGACAAGCTACAATTTTCTTCCTTTAGTTTTATTTTTATATTTTAATCTGCGTATATGCATGTGCCTGTGTGTGGGAATGTGTATGTGTGAGTGCAGAAGACATAGTGGATTCTCTAGAGATGGAGTTACAATTGCTGAACCCTCTGATATGGGTGCTGAGAACCAAACTTAGGTCCTCTGCAAGAGCGTTACACATTCTTCTTAATGTTAACAGTGAGTCATCTATCCTACCCCAAACTAGGTATAATTTTAGTGTATTCATTACTCCAATAATCCCATTGAGGATGACTTTGTTTATATGACGAATCCTATCAAACATTTAAGAAGAAAATCATTTCTATATAATTTCTCTTACAAAACATATAACACTGGAAAACATTCCAACTATTTCATGAGGTCAGAGTATATAGATTTATATGTTTAATCCAAATTTAATATATTCATGAAAATGTATAAGTATATATCTGAAGCTCCTAAAGCTGTACCATTAAAATAGATGACTGTTATTTCATGGAAATTACACTTTGATATTATAGCTTACATTTTGAAGTCATCTTTGTGCATTTGGTCCTGAAAATAATCACATTAAGATCAATATAATTCAGAAAGTTGCAAGAAGCTGGGATTTAAATTCAGAGCAAGTGAAAAGAAAGTGCATTTTATTTTTTTCCTGAAATTTATTCCCCACTAGGGAATAAAAAGAATTCTCATGCATTACTGGCAATGATGTAAAAAGTATACAGCCATTTTCAGTAGATCTACTAGGCTGTTCAAACCATCTGCTAAGCATTAGGTAAAGGCATTATCCCAGCAAACTCCATTGCTTACAATAGCTCAGGCAGCAGTGGGTGACATTTGAAATGCCCAAAATTATTAGGAAAAATTGAAAAAAAAAAAGATAACCATTTTAACACTAAAGATAGATCCATGAAGTCTATTGTGGATCTCACAGAAGAACCAAATTATGGGAAACGTGTGGTGGAGGGCTGAACAGCCGGCTCAGCGGCTCTGAGTCCTGGGCTGCACATGCATTAGGACCTAAAAACAACCCTGGACAAATGGCTAACTGAGGTGCCCATTTAACACATCAGTGTGGATGCTGGCAGCCAGGTTGTCCAGCAAGTACCGATTAGAAAGTCCTGGCACTACAGCACTTCTCAATCCTGCCCCCCACCCTAATCCTACCCAGTCCCTGAGCTTCTCTTCCCTTCTTCCAGCTTCTCTTTCCTATATAACCCAGTCATTTTGCCAAGCACTCTCTTGGTTCTTCTCTTGGTCCTTGAGTCCTCTCTTAGTCCATTTGCCCTATCTCCTCCCTCCCTCTTCTCTTCCTCTTGCTACGTGCCCTCCACAACCCAGGCTATTCTGCCAGCCGTATTCAGTCTGAATGGTTCTAGATGCCTCTGGCTGTTCTCTCCCTCATATCTACAACAAAAATCTTCTCCTTAAACATAGCTAGGAGTGGGCATGTCTTCATTTTCATTGAGATCTGAATATGGGTCTCCAGAACCCACAGAAAGTCCTGGGTGTTGCTAGGCACACAAGCAAGTCCAGTACAGTGCAGGTCAGAGACAGGAGTATTGCTGGGACTTATTGGCTTCCAGCCTAGCTCCAAGTTCTGTGAAAGACTCTGTCTCAAGGGAATAAGGTGGGCAGTGATGGAGCCTGACTCTCAAAGTCCTCTTCTGGCTTCTGTGCATGTACAATCATAGGTACCACCACCATCCCCTAAACAGGAGCACACACCACATTCTCATACAACATACACAAAAGGCATCAGTAAAAACAAGATTTATTTAGTATGTAATCAAATAAGATTATAACAAAATCCCTAAGCCAAGAAATCTTTTTAACGCATATGGGGATATGCTAAAAATAAAAACAGAAGGCACCACCGTTGGATAAAAGTGACATTCTCTGAAGGTCCAAATGGTGGGTGAATTAGAATGCTTCCTGCTCAGAATGTGAGGTAGCACAGACAAGCAGCTGACCTCAGAGCAAAGCCATTCTCATGAGGATGATCCCACCCACAGCACTGGAAGTAAATTCTTGTTTGCATTCCTCCCAAAGGTATGTGACTCCTCCTCTTTCGCTTGAGCCATGTGGACTTTTAGACAGTGATAAATTCCTGTAGTTCTGCAAGAATGGGCCTCCTTACCAACTCTGCACTTTAATAACCGTGGATCTTTGTTTGAAAACATGAATAACACTACTGATATGAGAAAAATATAGAATAAAGGGAAAACAGTAGCTGCATCAGGTCAAGTTTCCTTTAATACTTGAGTCATAATTTCACCCATTCCTTAAGTATTTCATTTTCATAGCTATAAAATTAGTGTTGAGGAATGGGGATGCTACTGAGGTAGACCTGACCCTATGACTATTGGGCCTTTCAAGCAAGTTTATGGGGTATTTAGGAAAGAGACTGAGCTAAGGGCTGGGGAGGCCCAGAATGCTAAAGCAAATTGTAGTGGGCCACTTGTGCAGAGCAGGGGAGTTGGAAGACCACAGTGCTAAGGGAAATGCTAATAATGATGGACATCCAGCACATGGAGTTTCAGATGAACATAAGGACTGTATTAAGAACTTTCCAGAGGCCAGTCTATGTCAGCACTCTGCCCATCGAAGGCACTAGTGTGAAAATAAAACTCCATTCAAAAGGAGAGAGCCTAAACTGATAATACCACTGGAGGAGTTCCCTGCTGAAAAACAATCTAAAGAGTTGTTACTCTAGGATCAGTTGGGCACATACGAGCCACTTCAACTCTGATCCAAGAAAGGCAGGATACATCTTGAGCTGACAGCAGAACCTGGCACATGGTACATTTAAGGATTTTATGAAGGAGGAGGAGTTCATAGGTGCTTATGGAAAGATTTCCTAAAGCCTGAGAGGTGGGGCAGGGTCAGATTCATGGCAAGGACGTCCAGAGGGACCACAGCATGCAGCTGGGAAGATGAAGCCTAATGTGCAGTAGAGACACCAGATGTGTAAGAAGCCAGAAACATGGTGCATCTGTCAGAAAAAGCTAGACCAAAGTGAATGTTTTGTGTTGTAGGAAACAGAAGAGAGCAGGCTGCCGAAACTCTCTGACTCCAGATGATTCCAACATGAGCCCAGGTGCCAGACACAGCTGCAAAAATGGGTGTTTGTCCAGATTTTAGGCTTCGGTCTGGTCATTCCTGTAGGTGCCTAAATCTCACTTTTTAGAATGGAAATGTTATTGTGTCGCTGTATACGGAAGAATGGAATTTGTGTTTGACCCTGTAGGTACTAACGGTTGAGGGATTTCCTTGAGTCTCGGATGAGATTACGGACTGTTATGTATGGATTTTGTTTGTTTATTGTGTGTGTGTACCTATGTTGTACCTGCACATGCCATGGCTTACACATGGAGACAGAGAAAACCTGTGGGAGTTGGGGTTCTTTCCTTCTACCCTATGAGATGTGAGGATCAGACGCAGATCAAGGTTGTGGCCAGGGCTCTCACGCACTCAGTCATTTTGCTGAACAGATACTGTGGATTTCTGAACAGCATTAGGCCTGTCAAAAACCAGTGAAACATAGAGATGAATTACATGCTCTACAGTGATGGGTTTGGGGGTGAAATTCACAAGGGTTGGACTTATGCTAGTTAATCTTCATTATCAACTTGACTGTACTCAGAATCTGCACAGAAACACACCCTGGGTGTGTCTATGAAGATGTTTAACTGAGAAGGAAAGGCTCGGGTGAATGTGGATAACTCCATCCCATTGGTTGGGGTCACCAACTGAATGAGAGAAGCCAAAGGGATTTCCTGGTAATGCGTATAACATTACCCAGATGCCCCATGTTCCTGCTCTCATTCCTATCCCCACTATGGTCTGTGTCTCTAAACTGTGAGGCAAAAATTAACCTTTCCTTAAGTTGTCTCAGCCAGTTAGCTTGTCATAGCAATGAAATAAAAACAATAATAAAAAAGAATACACCCTTCTTGTACCTCATACAGCTATAAGACATGATCAGAAGAAAATTTAAATTTCCTATTAAAATAAACTTTATAAATCATGTTTGTTTACAGCCGTGTGTGTGAATGTGCATAATTGCATATGTCAGAATATGTGCTTAATATGTGAACATAAAGATTAACTCAGTGACTCAAAACATATGGAAAGATGCAGAAATGTATTGAAATCTACTTTTGTGCCAGGTGTTATAAACAACATCACCATTTTGCATTATCCCATCTTCAAGATACTATATATATATTTCATAAACAAAAATAAGGATGAGTCAGATAAGCCAAACATTTTGAAATGTGCTATTCCAAAAGCAGGTTCCAAAACAGGCCTAGTAATTAATAATTAGGTCGAGACTTGCAAATCAGGTGTTCACATCTGCACTCAAATGGCAGTTCTGTATGTGGGTACATGTATGTGTGTTTTGTGTAATGTGGCATTCTGTGCGTGGATGCATGTATGTGTGTTTGTGTACATACACATGTGTGTGTGCAGAGGACAGCCTCAGGTGCTGCCCACCTTCTGTTTTAAGACAGGTTGTCTAATTGGCAAATTGGACTAGGCTCTGCCTTCTCCCTCCACCACAGTGCAGTGTCACAAGCACACTTCACCACGATCTACATTTTTTTGTAGGATGTGCAGACCAAACTCACAGTAACAACTAAGATGCATTCCCCAGTCTGAAAGAATGTGTTTTTAAAACAGCCATCATCCTATCTTTCCTTACCCAGGATGCAGGGCACTTTCTGAATTCATTTTCAGCATCTTGTTTTATTATGCACTAAATGTTTTCCTGAAAAAAAAAATAGGATTTTTATTTTCCTAGAATCAGTTATTCTCTGGATTTTAGCCCAACTCTTCACCCATTGTATTGCAATTACTTAGGTTAGACTCTCAGATTTTTGGTATCCTGTTTTTGTAATGTCAAAAATAACTGATGAAGGCTATTGTAACTAATAACAGGTTCTGAGTACCAGAAAGATGTGAGGCTGTAAGAAGAAATGTTTGGAAGTAACATCTCTGTTGAGTCCCAACAACAACATTCAAAGATAAAGAGACTCCCCATCCTAGACCATAAAAAAAGCACTTGGCCCCAGTGTCCAGTGTTTAAATGCCTTATCAATATTAGTCTATCTTGACCACTATGTAATTTTGTCTTCAAGTGCTTAGAATAAAACCTTATCTGAAATTACAGAGCTGAGCCTCTAAGCAGTTAAAGATGTTAATTGCTTCAATTATGCCATTTGGAGGTGACAGAGTAACCCTTCTCTTCATTGTACCCTTCGCCATAGCTGAAGTGCCTCTGTTAGATGTCCTTCACATCCAGAAACAGGGCGAGATTAACACAGGGCTATACAGAGAGCCCCTTAACGGGAACTATCTTTTATCTGCTGCTATCAGAGTCAAGCCAAACGCCAGTAGAAAAGAACAGATTATGTTAGATAGACAGGGGATTCCCCAAAGTCCTTCTTTCACATTTTTTTCAGAATTGAAAATCATTCCACGCACAAGACAGAGGACCTGCATGGGCATTCAGTTCTAATGTACTGAAGAGGGAATCTCCATCGTGGACGAAGGTAGCAGTTGCGTAAGTAAGGATGAATTGTTTGTGAGTGATCAATAAGAAACACCTAGATAGCTGGGTGGTGATGGCACATGCCTTTAATCCCAGCACTCGGGAGGCAGAGCCAGGCAGATCTCTGTGAGTTCAAGGCCAGCCTGTTCTACAGTGCAAGATCCAGGACAGGCACCAAAGCTACACAGAGAAACCCTGTCTTGAAAAAAAAAAAAGAAAAGAAAAAAAAGAAACACATAGGTGATGAGCAGGTGATAAGAAATCATCTGATGCATATTACCTTCATCCTTGCTGTGATCAAACACTGACCAGAGTGATGTAAAGGAGGAAGGCTTCATTTTGTTGCATTCTTTGAAGGGATACCGTCCATCATGGAGTGGAATGCATGGTAGCAGAAGCATTAGGCACCAGGTTAGACTGTGTTGTCTGAAGTCAGGACACAGAGGAGTAATGAAGTAGATCAGGAATATGAAATGTTAGGCTTGTACCAAGTAACTCATTCCGTCCAGTAAGGCTTTACTCCCTTAGCCTTCTACAACCTTCAGAAACAGTTCTGCCATCTGGAGACCTAGCAGGAGCAAATGGGGACATTTCACATCCCAGCCCTAGCACCTGAGTAGGAGAATCCAGTAATTCAGAAATGATATCAGGAAGCAAAGTTGTGTTCTGGCTCAGTTACTTTGCTTTGTTTTGATTTTGTCCTGATTTCCCTCAAAGAAGAAGAAAGTCTTACAATTAATGCTGCTATAAATATGTTCTCTTATTCATCAGCATGATTGGGAGTGGAGAAAGGTAAGAGATGAGCCACATCTGGAAGACAGTGAGCTCAAGCCAGCTACCTATCATTGTGTCATGGCAGGCATTACTAATCCATCCCCATCACTGTGCCTGCAGGAATTCCTAATCCACCCTACACTTTGTTGTGGCTGACATTGATAATCCATTACTGCTCTCTTCCTACTGAGTGACTATACAGGAATATAATCTGCACTAGAACATCCCACTAGTCACAGGTAGGTATTGGTGTTCAAGCCATTAATATATATTTTTTTGTTTCAGCTCAAGTAGAACATTTAGATTCTTCTACATCTAGAATATATCAAAAAGGTTTTGTTAATTGTCTTGTTAATAGAACAGACATCACTACTTCCTCTATATCCTACCAAAAGAAGGCAGAAAATAACATGGTTATGAAAGTACCAATATTTTCTTTCTTGCAAATTATTATACAATCACACTCTTATTGATGCTTGACCATGGTTATGGCCACATTTTTGAGTTACTTTTTAAAGGGCTGTAATACTAACAAATTTGGTAATTATCTCAAGGTTTCCATAAGTGGATATTTACTGTAAAGTAAAGGAGAACCATGCTACCATACACAGACCCAGAGTGGCTAGGTAACAAGGAGGGCCCACAGGGGGATGCATGCATCTTCTTGGGAAGGGAAAATAGAGGAGATCTCCTGGTTGGACTGGAGGTCAGTGGGCATGGAAACCTGAGGGTTCAAGTTGGGCGGGGGGTGGGGGTGGGTGGAAGGGAAGAGTGCTGAGAGAGATGACTGGAAAGGGTAGAAGCCTGATGTGAGGGAAACTTCAATGAGTCTACAAAGACGACCCCAGCTAAGATTCCTGGCAGCAGTGGATGCGCAGCCTGAACTGTCCATCCGCTGTGACAGGATTGGCGACTACCCGGGTTGTCATCGGAGAACCTTCATCCAGTGAGTGATAGAGGCAGACCCAGAGACCCATGGCCAAACATAGGGCTGAGCTTGGGGAGTCCCACTGAGGAGAAGGAGGAGGGACTACTGGAACCTGGGGGTCAGGGACATCAGAGGAAAACTGGTAGAAATGGCCATCCTGGCTCATGGGAACTCACAGAGCCTGAACTAACAACCAGGGAGCCTGCAGGGAACCAACCTAGACCCTCTGCATACATGTGACAGTTGTGTAGCTTGGTCTGTTTGTGGGACTCCTGGCAATGGGAGCAGGGGCTGTCCCTGGCTCTTTGGAACCCATTCCTCATGCTAGATTGCCTTGCTCAGCCTAAACACAGGGGGAGGTGCTTGGTCTTATGGCAGCATAATATTCCATGCTTTACTGATGCCCAGGGGAGGGAGGCCTGTCTTTTTCTGAGTAAATACAGGGGAGGAATGGATTTAGAGGAGGTGGAGGGGAGGTGGGAAAAAGAGTGGGAGGAGAGAAGGGAGCTGAGGATGCAGTCAGGATGTAAAATAAATAAATTTAATGAAGAATACTATAAAAGAACTATCCATACTTATAAATGACAACATTTCCATTAAAATAGCATGAGTGATGGCTAGTAGAACAAAGAGGGGCAATGATACAAGCTTGTGGTGTCCAGCTTTCATTGTTGAGACTGGGGGTGGGGTCGGGATGGGGTGGGATTAACTGACACAACTGATCTAAAGATACACCCCTTAAATAGTTTCTAAATGCTCCAAACGGTTCTGTCCGTCATTCTTTCCATTCCATATCCATCTGTCTGCCTGTCTGTGTGTCAATGCATTGATGTATCTATGCATCTATCTATGTAACTATGTATCTATCATCTATCTATCATCTATCTATCTATCTATCTATCTATCTATCTATCTATCTATCTATCTATCTACTCTCTATCAATCATCTATCTATCTATCTATCTATCTATCTATCTATCGATCTACTCTCTATCAATCATCTATCTATCTATCTATACACACAATATGACACACATACACAGCTTCCCATCTAATTAATTCTCTGGAAGTTAGTGAAAAAAATACTCCTGAATTTAACAATTGAAAAGCTGGACAGAACAACACAAACAAAGAAGGATTACAGGGGTGAAATTCTCCTTTAATGTCTTAGTTCAAAAGTGCCCTCTTCTAAACGACATTGGAAATGCTAACGCTCTGCTCATTCCAACACTTTCCCAGGCCAAGGTGACTGGTGCCATACTTATAAAATGATTTTCATTTAAACAGTGCCCGAGAACAAAGGCTAAATAAAATGGGTTGTAAGCAAAGCTTCATACCGAGAAATCAAAGGATCTGAAAAGAAGCCGTGGAAACATCATGAAATGAAAATGAACTAAAGGCCTTTATCTTTTATTTATACTGTGAACAAATGAGAAAGCCTTGATACGGAATGATAAATTGCTTTCAAGCTCGGGATGAGCAAAGGAAATGGTAATTAATACCTATTATGCCTTTAGATTTTTATCTCATGCAAGAAGAATGCGCTGTGAGATTTTGAGCACAAATTAAAGGTACTAAAGGTTTTAGTTATTTTGAAATCCATATAAGTCATCTTAAATTTGAACTTGAGGTAATTATCATTTGTATTCATTCTGAGTCACTGCGGGTATTAGCATGAAGAGATTGTAAGTGCTGCATGGCAGGCCTGGTTCTGTGATATGTCAGGTTAAACAAGAGCTTAAAACTGGCAACATTTGCTTTGCTTCTGGAATTCAATGTTTTCCTTTAATCTCACAAATGGAAGAAATGTCCCAGAAGGATTAATTATAATGTGCATAGTAATTAGCTAAGGTGGAACTTAATAAATCAAGAAAACATATAACCTGGTTTCATTAGTGTATCCATTATCATTGGCTTTAGAAGGCTCCCAATACTTTGGGAATGGTGGCTACTTTATTATGTATGTTTAAAAATACTCATTCCTGGACACATTTAGGGGGAAATTTAATTTTAGTCATCAGTATTAATAAAATTCCATAAAACACCTGTAGTGCTCACCCATCTAACACAGATATTGTCTTATTAGCGGGGTGGGGGGGTGGGGGGTGGGGGGGTGAGTGGGGGGGCGGGTGGAAGCAATGCTAGATCTGTTTCTAATGGCCCGGGGGAGCAGACTCAGGCCTCAACATCAGACAGTGCAAGACTTCCCAGGCAATGTGAGGGCTTCGTTTTTTGAATGGTAAGGTTGAAAGCAGACAGTCACTGAAAACCATCAGGTTATCTCTTTACATGCAGGTGATACTTGGAGGTTGGTCATTTGATAACCTCTCAGTCTGTGGTCATCTGACTGGTGGAGGGAGTGAAAAGGGATTTGCTTCCAAGAGATCAGAGCAACATGTTAGTTGCAGTGACGCCTGTGGCAACTGTTCAGTTGTACTCCAAGGGTTTCCTCTGTGTGCATCGTGGGGTCCTATTCATTTTACATATTGACTCCTTCTCATATGCCTGCTGGGATTTAAGGATTTTAAGTGGTGAATACTAATTCCGATATGGGTATCAGTATGCAGCTAGTATCTTTGGGGATGACCTTTTTAGTACCGTGCAGTAATTAGTAAGATGCTCCTATTAAATGAGAGATTTAAGTACAGATTAACCAGGGCTACTTCTTGTGGCTAGTGATATCTACCAGGGATTAACAAACTCTTGAGCACA
>CABHPR010149308.1:0-52858 GCA_902168415.1 Peromyscus melanophrys | reverse complement strand
GTATGCAAAGATGATATTCCTGACCAATTGCTGAAAGCTGGGTGTGGAATACCCTTAAGGTGCAAGTATAAGTGAATCTCCACATTGTTGTGTGCATCACCTCCAAGAACTCTATCACAGTTTTATTTTGTGTATATGAAAAAGATCTGGCAATGACAGGAAGATTAGCTCTTGTGAAATATATAGAGACTTTTTTTTTCTATGAGAAAAAGGTGTTCCGGAAGGGGCATGGGGCAGTCTTTACTAATATTTTATTTCAGATCTTTAGGGGGCAAGCATTCTCCTTGGTTTTCTCTATCTTTCTTATCTAATCTAAAGTACTGGAGGTTGAAAATAATGCAGTGGAAACATTTGTGAGAGACACTGCCTACAGGCACAAACCAATTAAAAGAGGTTGAAATGGGTGATTATAGAGCAATCAATCTCTCTACACCTTCTCAACCACAGCAGCAGGGGTGCACAGTAATAGCTATTCACTCCTGCTGAGACATTTGCAAAATATAGACTGAAGAGGAATGCATGTGGAACCATAAAGTCAGGAAGCAAGAAAAAAAATGTAAGGGTACTGTGGATATAAATACCCTGGTACATACAGATACAACAAGACACAAGTTGACTTCAAATTAGATTAGTGCACAGCCTCACATTACAGACGTGCTCATCTGGTGAACTATTTCTAGTGAAGCCATGTTTGTGTTAAATATCTCACAGACTTATTGATTGGTCTAGAATGTCATGAATATGGAGTGATTGAACTTGAAGTTGAAGATTCAAATTATGTTGGGTTATTTTCAGGCCCCCAAAAGTCAGTTATACTGACATCTGTATGTGATCTAATTGTAACATTTAGGTAAATTTTGGGAAATGTACAAGTTAAAAGACCATTATCATCTACCAAATTTAAAGCTAATAATGTTATAAAATAGCACCACAACCTGTAGATGAGATACTTGATGTCTTCACAAATATATTTTTAAGTACTTCTTTTGTAACTTTTTTTATTCTATGACTGTAAAAAATCATGTTATCTCTCCCACAGTGGAAACTGTAATTCAGAGTTACCTGAATCCATGTTTCTGGGCCAGAGTCACACAAATATGGCTCAGAATAAATTCTTATTCTCTTGGAACAAGACCTGTGTTTTATGTTGGCAATTTCAGTTTTCATTTAAACTGCAGCTTTTAGTAGCAAAAAAAATTACTAGGTACCATAAATGCAAGGAAGAAAACAAGACAAAGCAAAGTTATCATCAAAACCAGATTTAGGGACTAAAGAGATAGATGGCTCAGGGTTTAAGCTCTTGCAAAGGACTGAAATTCAGTTCCCAGCACCCACATAGCAGCTTACCACTGCCTTGGCTTCCTTGTGGGAAACTAAATATCAGCCATAATTCATTAGATTTAATTTGTAATATCAACTTGCTTACTGAGGATATAAATATTGAGTATTTATATTCCCAGTAAGCAAGTCAAAATGTATAGCTATAGAATAAAAAATTAAGTGAATCGTGTTGATGTGCTAGGGAGATCTAAAAATCTCAATAAACAATAAAAACTATCCCTCTTTTCCTCTCAACTATAACAACAAGCTTGTAAGCAAAACTAACATACATAAATTAGTACATAAGAAATATGAAACATCACTTGAGATTATCATAGCTTCTACCTTTAACTAAACCTCCAAATGTGACAATCAAGCATAAAAACAAGGCATAAACATATTTGTAATTTTTTATAGAACTCTTTCCAAAAATAACAGCTTACTTTTTGATTCATAGAGACATAACCCTGTCAACAGCCCTAAGTGAATGCTCACCATGTGCAAAGTGTACTATCTAAGCTATATATACACTTCTACTGGTATAGTATGGCCTTCATGACAAAAAAAAGAGAACTCTCAGAGTGCTTTAAAACAATACAGTAGTGAAGAAAACGTCTCAAACCAATTAATCAAAAAGGTAAACCACGATACAGTCAAAGTGACAATAAAAATCTAAAATTAGAGGTCTGGGGATGGGAGATGACTCAGTGGGTCAGATTACTCCCTGAACAAGTGTAAAGACCTGAGTTTGAATCTGCAGCACCCATGTAAAGGAGCTGGGAATGGTTAGGCGGATCCTATTGTTCAGGAGCCAGATAGAGTAGGATAAATGGTGGACTTGCGGTTCAATGAAAGAACCTGCTCCAAGGGAGCTAGGTGGAGACTAGTTAAGAAGTCACCCATGTATGCATTTCTGTTGCCACTGTATATGCACTCATGTTCATGTGTGGGTTGTATGCTTATATCATGCACACCTATAATGCAGCACACATGTGCATACAATAATATTAAAATAAAACAAAAAATACAAAGCTCTGTAATCATATACTCACCTGAAAAGCCTCCTACATAAAATACATTTTGAAGCAAATTGAAAAAATTATCATAACCATTTTCAAACAGTACTGAAGTACTCATTTTATTTGAGGAAAAGATCAATTAATTCAGTCACATTAATTTTCATGAGACTCCAGATGTGCCAGATTCAAAGGCTTCTCTGGTGAATCTAACATTCTATACATGGTCAGACTACTAACAAATTTTTTCATTAAGAAGGATAGCTGCTATTTTAAGCCAGATTTTAAAATATTTTTCAGTATACTAAAAGGTATAATATGTCAGTGGTGTATGTGTATGTGTGTGTGTGTGTTAATTATTTTGAATATAATAGGCTCTAATTATCTTTGCTGCCTATATGTATTGAGTTTAAAAATAGGAAAGTATATATATATTATTCAGATGTTTTAAAACTTCGACTGTTCATTTAGAACAGTTGGAGCATGAGACACAGTAAATATTGTCATAATATACTGAAGGGATTGCAATAATGTAACGCAATTGAATTATAATTTATGTGATAAGAAAAACATGTGAATTTGTAAATTATAAGACACAGAAGAAAAATCCAATACATTAATTTCAACAAGTAAAGACCAAATATTTTATGTGAAAATGCATATATAAGAATATAGGTACAGTATTTGGTCTTAGCAATAGTACCAAAGAAGGGATTTGGCTTGAGGTACAGGGACTGTTATTTCCAATTAAAGATCTAAGGGATTTAATAGAGAACTAATAGCAGATTGAATTGAGTGATGACTGGTTGGGTGGGGTGCAAAGTGTAAGGTCATATAGTCACCTGTACCTGAGCCATACAAATGAGATGCTGGTGTAAGTAGACAGACAAAATTCAAAATAAATAATTCATGTGGAACACCAATGCCAAGAAAATGTCAGCTACTAGATTTCAAAATCCATCAGGCACCATGAGAAAGATATTCTAGGAAGAGGGTTATGTTGTAGCCAATACAATGTACTGCAATAGAAAAACAATAAGGAGATGACTGGGTGGCTGATAGTTCTAACCTGGATCTGGTTTTTACCTCAAAATTATATCCTTAAAGTAGCTGCTTTTCATGAGAAGGAAGAATTGAAATACAGGTCAATGGCAAGACTTCCTCCCCTTCCTCTCTCACTCTCCCTCAAAGGCTGAAATGCCATCGCTCAATTCCCACTATACATTCCTTAGGACTTTGAAGAGTGATCCCGATTTCTGCTCTGGACTTCAACATTATAAGATTACAGAAAGACAACCTCTCCAGCAATACTTTCCAAAGGCTATAATTACAAATATAGAATAAGAGTCTCTACTTCAAGACTTTAAACATTGCTGTTGTTTTTAGAAAGTAATTGGTTTTTCTTTTTCTTCCCCGCCACCCCCAATGCTCAATGCAATCTATACTGCCTGGAAGCCAGATTTTAAATGAAACAGATGCTGCAAGTTTAAACTCTGAGCTGGTGGAAAAGTTGTTTCCTAGCAACAGAAAGTTAGGAAAACTTCAGGAGCACCACTTTGCTCAATGTGGCTTCTCACACTTAGTTTCATGCACTCAATAAAGTCCTGAGTACCAAGTGAAATCCAACTTGACCCTAGATTAAAAAGAACAAAATTCCACTGCACTGAAAACTCTAGGCAGATAAAAATTATGTTTTACACAACAATTTAGAAAAACACAGAATGAAATTTGGGGAGATTTCACTGAAAGGTGATTGACTTAAGCCACATTTTTTTTAAAATTTCTAGATTATCTGAAGCTTTAGCTAACTCCAAACAGGCAAATAAATAGTATTTAATTCCAATGTTCTACAGCCTTCATTTTCAAGAATTCTGCTTTCACAAATTTTGCTTTCATAAAAGGCATTAGACTTCCTAAATGGGTATAGCCACCTCATAGCCATATCTTGATTTTGGCATTATTTTGTTGTAGTATCATACATTATGCAGTCTCGAGAAAAATTTACTGTGAACCCAAGAGAATAACTGTACACTCTTTCCATGGCTATGGCAAGATAGATCACATTCTCAACAGAATCTGAATCATTTTTTCTTACAACATTTCAGAGCATTCAACATTAGTACAGTTCTCTTGACTTTGAAGCCAGAGATGTAGTAAACATTTATTTTCCTTTTGCCTTGGGATAGAGCTTAAGAGAGTAAATGCACTGAGATTTCATAAGGTTTTGCAAAGAGCCGATGGGGGAGTTCTGAACTCTACAATAAATGTCACTTCTTTCAAAGGAGAACAAATGGATGTTCTTGAAAAATCAAATCTTTAAAATGGATCATATATGTTTCTGAACCTTAAATATTAGTAAAGCCTAAAAAGTGGTACAAAAGTACAGCCAATTTTTGTAGCAATCATACTCCATTCATATTAGTCATTTAAAAGTGTATTTATTCTGTTGACATTGTACCAAAAGATTCTGTGTGGTGAATCAATGATTAGCAATAAATTTGAAAGTTGAACTAGCATATTTGTGAGGAGTATGAACACATGGATACTTATGGATGTTGTTTTAATTAAAAAGAATATTGTTTATTTTTGGATATACTATCATAACTTTTATGGCACTTAAACAGGGACGTATGAAAATAAAATGTACTTGACCTTTCACCTCTTTTTCTTTAGAGAAATAATGACAGGACTGAGGTACTTTATTAAAGTAAATTATACTACTTAGTATATCAATATTCCTAAGTACCATGCTTTATAGAATGAATCTTCTGAAATACACTTCTGAAAGCTAGAATTTTTAAATACAATAAAATAGTAGGAGAAGTGTAACATGTCTGTGGTTCTATACCAGACATGGTTTCTGCCATATTGAGTGGGTCTTAAATCAGAAGTACATACAGCCACTTTACTAGACCAACATAATCCCTAAATACATATAAATATTTGTCATTATAACCACAGACAGGTGTAGTTTTCACCTTTCACCAAGGAAACTACTTTTGGCAATGAATGGAGACCATCCATTACAAAAACCCACAGCCAATCAAAACTCAGAGTTGTGGAGACCAGACTCAATGGAAACATCTGCAAAACAACTCCCACACTTAGGATTCAGGGAACATTGCAGAAGAAAGGGCAGGAAGGGCAGAAAGACTGTAACAACCAGAAGATCCTCTGATATTGGGTCTTTCAGTAACGTCAGAAGCTACACACAGAAAGTCTCACCAACATGACTGCTTAAACAGGAGCTGAACAAGAAAAAAAGTAATAGACATGGCAATTTGAATGTGAAAAACTAATGAGGCCTCATGCCTACACAAAGAACTTCAGGCAACAAAGGAATGCTAAAAAGGGGAGCGATGGCCTCCTGAACATGGCAAACTCAAAGGGAAACCACAAGACCTAACTCTACACAAAGAAGTACAGACATCTGGGGAAAGGCAGCAACAGGAGAAGTGGATTTCCTTAGGGAAGAGCACATCAACTGGTTGTCGAGTGCCAAATAGTCAACCCTGAAAATATACGTACAAGTAACATGACATGGCCCAAACAGGTTATATTTATAAATATATATGCATTTAATAAAAATTAGTGAGAAAAGAGGCTATGAACTTGAAAAAGCACAAGAAGGGGCATATGAGAGTTTGGACAGAAGAATAGGAAGGGAGAAATTAAGTAATTAAATAATAATCTTACAAACTAAAAAAAAACAATAAAAAGACATTTAGGAATATAGGAAGCTTTTGTGAAAAATAAAAATCTAAATTTAAAACTCAGTTAAATAAAAGATAAATTATTTTTGTTTGGGTAACTAACCACTATACTAAAAATAACCAAGTTTACTTTATTTTATTTTTGTTCAAATAGATGTCTCCAAAATATCAGGAGCAGTGCACTACATCTGTCACATTTGTATTTTGATCTAAGAAAAATATGATAAAGAAATGGCCTAAGTTTGGCAAAGGGCTCACTGTAATTATCCTATGAAAAATGTCTCAGGAAGAAGCTACAATTCTAGGCAGAGGTTTGAATTTCCAATGACAGAAGTGTTCATCTCTGCTATCAACTACCCTGGGAAGACTTAGAGATTCAAATACTAATATGAGGGGGTAAAGACCTGCCACTGAGGGGACTTTCCTTTGCTTAGCCTAGAGCTCAAGAAGTTGCAGTGAGGGTTTCTCTGTCCCTATGAAAACAGATGTCTTCTTCACAGCTTTGAAGTATGGCAAACACATTACCAAACTCTTCATAAAAAGTTTATATACTGTAGACTTTAAGATCAATTTGGGAACTAAAAGGGATACCAAAACTGTTTCCATATTATACTCCCTTTCCATTTTACAAAATTAACCTTTTCAAATATAGTTTAATTCTAATTCACATCTTTAAAAAACACAAGTTTAGGAAGATATGCATGGGAGGGTTTGAGGAAAGCATGGAGGGAGAAAAAATAGGCAAGGAAAGTGATGTAATTCTATTTCAATTGAAAACATATTGAAGTTTAAAAATGTGAGAGAGAGAGAGAGAGAGTATAAGGAAAAATAAATTTCCTACAATAGCTGAAAGTATTTGTGAATTTTATGCATAAGATTTTAGTATACAAGCAAATTAAAAGAGCAAAGAACATGCAATTTTTTAATCTTAAAAGACATGAGGGATTATCACTTTGTTCCATCACACATTAAGGATATTGGATTTGTATATACACTTTAATCATTAAGAGTGTTGGATAAAAATATGAGGAAAGCAGCTATGGTCCATTCAGCAATGAAAATTTAGGATCCCTGAGAGAATGATAGTATTCTCTAGAAAATTTTTAGAACAACTTCTTTCAGTCTTAGACAATATTGATTTGTTGTAGTAGATAATCCTTGTTTGAGACAATCCTGTGCATCAGAGGGTACTTAACAGCATACTGAACCTCCAACACAGCAACACTACACAAATTGTAACAATCTAAAATGTAGCCAAGCACAATACATGTCTGTTAGGTGACCAAATAGTTTCACATTGGACAACACTGGTCTAGAAGTTGTTCCTATCCTATAACATAAAAAAAGACAAACCAGGACAGAAGAGATAGCTCTTTGCTTCAGAGCACCAGAGGACCCAAGTTAGGTCTCTAGAACCCAGGTTGGGCAACTAACAACTATCTTTAACTCCTCCAGCTCCAGGAGATCTGATATCCTCTTCTGGAATACATATGGAATGCACACATAGAGAAAGGAAGAAGGAGAAGGAGATGGAGGGAGAGGGAAAGATGAGGAGAGTGAGAGAAACTGTGTGTGTGTGGGGGGATGTGTAGGGGGTGTCAGCAATTAATAAACTGAAGGAACTCCCAGAAGACTTGGGTTCAATTCCTAGATTCCACATGGTTGCTAACAATCATCAGCAAGTCCAGTTTCAGAGTCCAAATGTCCTCTATGGACACTATATGCCTGTGGTACTCATACATATGTGCAAGTAGAATACACATACAGCATACACATAAAACAAAAATATCAAAAAATTAAAAGCAAGTAAACAAATTAATTAATAAATGACAAGATCAGAATCAAGGAATCATGTTAGCTCCAGAATACAGAGATGAAATGCTGAAAATGACAGCTTTACAAGAATTGTTACACAAGATTAACTTAATGAAAAGTTTCCTAGTATATGTGCAAAAGCAAATTCTTATGAAGGGAAAGAACCACTGGACATGAGTAAGGGCAAGAACAGGGTCTACCAGATAGGGGTACACCTTCCTTTTACACTGGATTTAAAGTGAAACATATTGCTAATTGCATTTCGTCTAATTGGAGTGATTAAATGCCAAATCTATTGACAGATATCAAGTTGGATAAAATCAGATTCAAACTGCAGGTTATATATAGGAAACTCATTTTAGATATAAATGCATCAGTCATCAGTAGCCTAAATTGGATTTTAAAAAGTAAGTCATGTAAACACCGAGTAAAGAGTTAACTGGTATATGCCTACTAGACAAAAATGGGTTTTCAGGCTAGGAATACTTCCAGGAACCAAAGAGAAATAGACATTTTAAGGACAGAAAGGTCAAATCAAGAAGAGGGGGTACTCTAAAATGAGCATGTATCAAGCAAAAATGCTTCAAATGCACCAGGGCAAAGAAAACTGCTGCAATAAGAAACAGATAAATATGTAAGCATCTTTGGAAATAGTTGGAATTTTCCTTAGTCATTGTCAAAACGTGGTGTAAAAGAAAAGATTAGGCTACAAAACTTTCCCATCAACAGTAATTAAATGAGATAATATCAGATCTGCCAATATGTAAAAGGAATAAAACACATCCGAGCATAATCATGATTAAAAAATAAACTGATGTATTTCATGATAATAACAAATAGTGAAAAGAAGCAATAAAATGTGATTGTTTTATATACTTGAGAACCAGAAGGAGAGTTTCACAAAACTCAGACTAGCAAAGTGTAGAAAAGATTTTAGTGAGCTAAGACTGGGCAAGCACTCCCCTAACACAGAATAATTATTAAAAACCCGTAGCACCATACTTAATGCTAAAGGCTTTAGTATTCTACCTCAATAATGACTAGAAGATCAAATTATCATTTTCATCAGTTATATTCACTATTTTAACCCAGTCCCTTTTAACCAGTTCATTATGAAAAAGAAGGGAGGAAGAGAAGAGAAGGTATAGGAAAGGGGGATAAAAGAAAAGTAACCACAAGTGTAAATGGCAGAACCGAGATTTCAAAATATATGTATCTCTATAACACCAGTGCCAATTTGGCAAAAATTATCAATGTAAACTTCAGAACTTTGAAAACTAACTAAAAACAGGGCATCATTTATTCAAGAAATATGTATCTTGGAAATAATAATGATTATCTTGGTCTTTAAAGTTGCATAGTCTTACCTGCCTCTGTCATTGCACAAATATGAAGGCTGAACATTTAGTAGCTTACTGACCACAAATAGAAGTGTAATGGGATGTTAAATCCCTTCAAAACCACATTCATAGAGAATGTAACTCATCTAACTCTCTAGAGAATCTTTGTCATTGTTCATTTGCAGCCTTTAAAAAATATGTAGGAAAATATTTCTGTATATATTAATGATATTTTATTCAAAGTTAAGTCATAGCTTTATAATGAAAGAGCTGAGCTATATTGTATCTCAGGGTACAGATTATATTATACATCTTAAGGTATTGCAAGCTAGCTGCAGACATGTGACTCTTCTGTTCCTTAGCTGAAATTACTTTAAATATTTAAATCTTTTAGAGGAAAAGATAATTGCATCTACACCACTTTTAATCTTTAGTTAGTCTTGAGAATGTAGACAGACATGAAGTAAAGGTTGACTAGAGAATATGAGGTGATTCATCACACATTATAAAAAGGAATTGACCCTTCTGAGGATATGAAACAGAGAATGGAAGGCTGTGTGATTTGATAAGGACAGCTTTGGTGGCTTTGAAAGAGAAATCTTTTTCCTAAAGTAAGAGATTGGTTGCTCTGATCCTTCTCTTTGTTCTTTTTTTATTATAGCAAGAATTTCCTCCAGCACATGATCCAATGTCCCTGCATATATTATAAGTGGTACCAGTTACAAACATTTTCCAATCTTCATTAAGTGAATATCAATCTTTCCACAAAGTTCATCTCAAAAGAAACTTTCCCTAGTTTAACTTTAAGACCACTGCTGTACAGTTCCAGCCACATAGGAGATGCTCAGAAACTTTGTATTGAATTTTTTATTTTATTTTTTAATTGAAAATAGATTGTTTTCTCATATAATACATCCCAAGCACAATTTCCCCTGCTTCTACTCCTCCTAATTCTCCTCACCTCCCTTCTCCCCCAGATTCACTCTCCTTCAGTTTTCTCTTCATAAAACAAAAGCTGGTCTCTAAGAGACAACAGCCAGACATGACAATACAAGATACAATGTGACAAGGCACAGCCCTTATATGGAGGCTGGTCAGAGCAATGCAAAAGGAGGAAAAGAGTCCTGAGAGTAGGTTAAAGAGTCAGAGATACACCAGCTCCCACTGTTAGAAGTCCCACAAAAACACTAAGCTAACAGCCATAACATGTATACAGAGGACCTGGTACAAACCCATGAAGGTTTCATGTTTGCTGCTTCAGTCTCTGTGAGCACATGTGGGCCCTTCTTAGTTGATTTGGTGGGTGGGCCTTGTTCTCCTGCTGTCCTCCATCCCCTCTGACTCCCATTGTTTTTTCTCCTCCTCTTCTACTGGGTTCCATGATCTCTGATGGGAGTGACCAGATGGTATTTTTTACTTGGTGGAATAAGGTTGTATTAGGAAGAATAACTTGATAATGAATAAAATGTCATTTTTAATGAGTAATGATTAAAATATCACTTCAAATATTAGATTCACCTAAGTAAATATTAATAATTTCTAGTCTATTGTGCATTTTATGGTGAGTCTAAGTTATCAGTTTCTCCTATTATAATTTATCTTTCTGTGGTCATTTGATTCTCTCAGAGGATTTTATGCCCATGAGTCATACAGAAGCTAGAGGTAAAAATATAACTTAATGAAAAAAATATTGAATGTATCATACATGTAATCACAATTATAATTAGTTGCATTAGCTATGAAAAATTTATACTGATCCTATCTTCAATTGATATAATTATGATACAGCAGCAACAGCTGAAAATAACATCTCTTAAATCATGACATTAAACAAAAAAATCTTCATTGAGTACAGTTTAGTGTACAATCATTAAACTTGTGACCTACAGATTGTCATCAACTTGAACTGATATTTTGCCAATTCTCTTCTTTTTGTGTTTTCCTTTCAGTTAAGGAGCCAAGCATCTATTACCTATGGGTGTGAATAGGTGATATAAAATTAGCCTTGCTTCAACCTATAAAGAATTTCACTCCCAGTATCAGTGCCCTGTCTTGCCAAGCTTTTATCAGAAGTAGACAAGCAGTTAGGCATCCTTAGACTATAAACTCCTTACAATATGACCAGTTTGATTTTCATGTAGCAAGAGTAGGGCTCTTCTCCTAAAGTGAAGCAATATGAAAGAGTATTGAAGGGGCATACATTTAAATATAGTTCTTTTGCCAAGTATGTGGCTTCACTTTCATCCATCTTTTTACTACCACTAAGTAATTTTTAAACCTGAACCCTAGCCATTAGGGGTATGGAAATGCAGCAAGTCATAATTTAAAAATAAAATTTCAAGTCATGTTGCTGCTAGCATCGTTTCATAGACAAGGAATCAATATGTAACCTTTCTAAGGTGAGCAGAGGCAAGGAAATCATTCCTTCACCCATTGCCCATATGTCTTATAAATTAATAAAAGGGACAAGGATTTAAGAGTACTGAACCATTGTATGTTGTGATAACCTTCAAGAACAGATGCTTCACTATTATTGTGTTGATGCCAATAAGGAAAATCTTGTTATAGTAAGAAAAAATTTGGATTACACTACTGTAGCATCAGTGAGACTTTTTTCCTTAAGGCAGTATTTACTCTAAAGCAGAGTATTAAATGATGTAATATAAAATTGATCATTAGTCACACAATCCATGATGTTTAAAAATTATATCACAAGTTACAAATAGATAGAAACATTTGAATATAAATTATCAAACAATCATATTAGAAATTTGGAAGATTATTTTTTAATATAGAAACTTAAAGGCTAAATGTAAAAAATGAAGTACACCTGAGAGAGCACTGGCTTGAGCAAGAGCTTGACTAATCAAGGGAGCAGATCCTTGGTTGCAAAAGGAATTTGAACTTGGATAGCAGTCCCAGCTAAAAGCAGTGAGCTATTGAGTAGACTATTGACTTTGAAGACAAAGCTGGTCAAGGTTGTGGCTTCTACTCTGAACATCCTTAAACCTTCCTTGATGCCTGGCCAAGGCAGATCTTGGTGTAAAGTTTATTTGGTAAGCAAACAGATAAAGATTAGTCAGAACCTGAAGCGGGGTTGACAAATAGATCAAACACTTTGCATTATAATTTAGTGTCACTAATTGTTTGATTTTTGGGGGTCTTTCATTTAAGAAAAATCTTCAAGCTCTAAGGGAATGAAAGAATAAAACTATAATTTGAACTGAGTGTTCAAGTTTTTCACACTTAGAAACTGAACAAATGTTGTCATCTACCTTGTAGATATTTGAAAAATATCTTTTTTTCTACCTTCATTCCTTTCTTCCCTCCTTCCCCACTTCCATCCTCCATTCTTTCCATAGTAGTTTATATGAAGTCTCCATCTAGAGGAAGGTGTTGTGCCTTATTTCTGTCATGGGCATCTTTGAATATCTAGTTAGAGGACCTTGTTAAAAGGGAAAACATAGTGATGGTGAGGGTCTGCCCAAGGCTTCTTTATGCTCAGGTGGGGAGACAATGTGAGGGACCTCCGAGGAATTCCTATGGGACCCAAAACATACCCACTGTGTCACAGTGAAGGCCAATGCTTACGATAATACAGTAATATGTGGAAATTTCTTTTTTTCAGAAATCGTGGAAAAACATCATGAAATACACAAAGGGACATTTAATCCCTCTGGAGGATCACTGGTGAAGGATAAGTCAAGTGAGTGTTCAGCACACAGCAGGAGGAAGAAAAGCAGTATAAAGCTGGAGCAGATGTTATATGCAATCACACTGGAGACACTCATCCTTTCTGCTTGATGCAGAACAAGAAGGGAAAGAAAGAAGACAATTTACAACATAGCATTATCCCACAGTGGATAACATGCACTTTAGTGTTGTTTCTTAATTTGCTTTCCATAAAGCATTATGCTATTTTATAATGCCTTGACTAATACATCAAAACTAATAGAACACATTTCTTAATTTTCAGCCTATATATGACCATACAACATGATTTATCTGGATGTAAATGTTACTGTCTGTCTCTCCATTCACTTTAAAATACAGCTCAGTTCAGAAAATAAGATTTAAGGCCACCTATCTGTGTCCCATTTGAATTTTATCCTATACTAGCTAAACCAGAATGGATGTGTTTCCCGGAACAGAGATCTGAATCCTACACAAATGTGCTTTTTTTTCTGTAAAGACAGAACTTTGAACTCATGACTGTCCAAATGTAAAATCCATGTCAGTATTATTACAAAATAGTATTTCTAAGAAAGAGATTTATGTTGGATATCTGTTGGATAAATTGTTTAAAACACTATTTGCACTTACATTCTCAAGTAGTAATCTAAAAGCCTCATATGAAATTTCATGTATTTGGACTAGGTTAAAAATGTCTCACATCAATTGAAAAAACACTTGCATAGTTTATTATAAATTTTCTTTAATACATCATAAAGCTTGAACATAAAGAAAACCAAGTTATAACAATAAACGTGGAGGTGCTCTTTATTATACAAATTCTGCATTGTGCTTTCTGTGTGTGCTTAAGGAAACAGAAGAGCAGGCTGGAACTGTTGGTCATGTGATATTCTTTACAACATGATTTCCTCAGTTATTGAAAGAAATGAGTGTGGAGCTCTGGAGGGCTCAGTCATTAAAGTCCTTGTCTTGTACATAAGAGAATTGGAGTTTAGCTCCCCAGGACCTACAGAAACATGAGAAACAAAGGGAGTGACAGGTGGTCCCTCAGAGCAAGACATCGATGAGACTACCTGTATATCAAGGGGCATGGGATTTGACTGAGAGACCCTGCTTCCGTGAGTGAAGTGAAGAGCCATGGTCGTGGAGGATGATTCTTGACATCAACCATTAGCCTAGGGCTTCTACATATACCGTGATTGTGTATACACACACACACACACACACACACACACACACACATGCACGCACATACACACACACACACAACCATACACACATCAATGTGATAATGAAAACAAAGTCACTCCCTCAGCAAATGTTATATAAAAATTGAAATAGAGTACTCTGTAAACTAAAAACAAAAATTCAAGGACAGGGTTATGTTCTGTCTTCATAAAAATTTTGAATACAACCCTGGACCTTTATCATTAACTTTCTCTTGCCTAAGTAACATATGCTTCCTACTTTTGTTTTTTCATCTTTTCCTAGTCCTTGACATTATCCAAAATTTATAGAGTTTCTTAATTCAGTAGACAAGTAGAGCTAATTATCACAGTATGGCAGATGGTCTGCTCAAATAATATGTAACCAAAACTGTGTTAATATCTTTTTATCCCAGACAGGCCAACATAGTGCCTCTTCCTTCTACTTTTTTACTCTGAGGCATAACCTCAGGGATGTTGGGTGAGACACATAAGACCAGCTGCAGAGGACCACCCTTGCCTTACCTATGGGACAAAGTGAAGAACTCATGACTCTCCCTGACAGGCCATCCAACAAGGGGCATGAGATGCATCCAGAGATAGGCTCTACCAGATGGACTAAAGAACACATTTGGAGAATCAGCCTTATTTACTGATCCTGGTAGGTTTATAGGTGAACAGTTGAGGAGAAATATACTGTTCCTGATACATACATCAGAAAATAATAAAAGAAAAGAAAGCAAAACCTTTACAGGCATCCTAAGTGAATCCATAAACAAAAAACCATTTAATAGTAAATAATAGATGGATGCCGGGAGGTGGTGGTGCACGCCTTTAATCCCAGCACTCAGGAGGCAGAGGCAGGTGGATCTCTGTGAGTTCAAGGCCAGCCTAGTCTACAGAGCGACATCCAGGAAAGGCGCAAAGCTACACAGAGAAACCCTGTCTCGAAAAACCAAAAATAAATAAATAAATAAATAAATAAGCAAATAAATAAACAAACAAACAGACAGACAGACAGACAGACAGACAGACAGACAGACAGATAGATAGATAGATAGATAGATAGATAGATAGATAAAATGATAGATGAGCCCACAGATATATTCTTCCTTTATGCCACATTGAGCTATGTGGAAGTCTGATATTGTTTGTACTAAGCAATATGTCCTTAAAAGCAGATACTAACATGTGTATGTGTGTGTGTGTGTGTGTGTGTGTGTGTGTGTGTGTGTATGTGTTGTTTGTATATGTGTGTTTATGTGTGTGTATGTGTGTGTCTGTGTGTATATATGTGTCTTTATGTGTGTGTGTCTCTATATGGGTCTGGGATGTATGTGTGTTACTATGTGTGTGTATGTGTGTCTGTGTGAGTCTGTATGAGTGTGTGTATATATCTGTATATATGTGTGTGTCTGTGTGTATGTGTGTATGTATATGTATGTGTGTCTGTGTGTATATAGGTGTCTGTATGTGTGTCTATATGTGTGTGTGTCTCTATATGGTCTGGGATATATGTGTGTTTGTGTGTGCATGTGTGTCTGTGTGAGTCTGTACGTGTGTGTATATAACTGTGTATGTGTGTGTGTATGTGTGTATGTATATGTATGTGTGTTTGTGTGTATGTGTGTGTATCTATGTGTGTTTTATATATACAGTGAGCTTTACCATGTTAAAGACAAAAGCAAGATGCATACCTAGAATGAATGATGCTTGTGAGGTGAAAGCAACAACTACTTTTTAAAAATGGGACTCAAATTGATAAATTATGAGTGGAAAATAACTTTGAAGATCTAAAATCTGTTAATATAAACATTTAATAATGGAGAGAAAAGACAATCAAAGTCCCTAAGAACTGCTGAGAACAAATTAAACTTTTGGAATATTAAATGAAAATTTAATTTCCAGTAGATAACAAAATATGCACTAAGAAAACCATTTGTTTAAATAATAAATAAAATTATACATCCCAGAGGTAGAATGGAAACTCAGAGGAAAAGCAATTACTGTATTAACATTTTACTATTTAATACTTTATACAATATATTCTTTTTTTACATTCTTAAATAATTTTTTTTAATGTGTGGGCTTCCGTGGTAAATATACAGTTTTTCAGATGAAATCTGATTTTGCACATGCGGTCTTATTTGAGCATTAAAATAGCAACATAAATAATAAAATTATAGTTTCTTAACTGTGGTAATTTAATAACTCTAAAAATTAAACAAATACTCTTAGTTAAAGGGAAATAAAGTTGATTTTATAGCAAAGGGTATTTGTAATCAAATGGAAGCAATAACCTGACAACAACAAAACAAAACAAAATAAAAACTTAAAGTCACTGATTAAATTATAGATCATTTTTCTTTTCATCATTCAGTATTCTAAGGCAATTAACTTCAATTACTAATTTCAAAGCAGAGTGGTTAGTCTGAGACCAGAAACCATGCATTGACAGTGCTTGTAGAAGCAGCCAATAGTGAACTTCAGTGGTCTATTTCCTAAAGAAAAAAAATCAGAACACAGGGGAAAAAAAGAAATCTGTACAAACTTACCTTTAGAAAGGACACATTATTTGTACAGAAACACTAACTCAAAATAGTTAAAAAGGACTATTGTTTAGGAAATATTAAAATATGTTTAAGGACAATTTAAATAAAATAATACAATCTAAAAAATGTACTATATTTTATGAAATAAAATACTAATTGTTGAAGAAAGAAAACAGAAGGAAAAGCATTCTGCCCCTCTATTCCAAGCATGATAAAAATATTTAAATTCTAAGTAAAAAAATTAACAAAATTGTACTCAGTATAAAATATAGTCAAATATATGATTATTTAATATATAATCACACACAAAAATGTATGATAGTTACACTAGAGAATGTATAGATACATATATTTATAAACACTCAAACATACCTGAAATTTTACAATTAGGAGCAAAAGTTTTACAATTAGGAGTAAAAACTTCTGAGCGCTATGTTGACCAAACTTCAGGTTCGAGTGGAAACACAGATCTTCATTTCATGCTGTATTTTAAGTTATTCTTTTATGTAGTGATGGGTTTGGAAGTACAATGACTTCCTCTACACTGAAACTGACACACAGGTTTAATTTATAATAATTTTAATATACAGTGTACCTTAACTATAATTTAACAATAGGAAGTCATCCATAGACTAGAAAGATATTTAACTGACTCAAAGTCTTAAGAAATGAACATAATCATGAGAATGCTCAAAAAAGGACAAAATTGGAAATCAAAATTCAATACATTTAAATGACAATTCCTAACTTGTAGCACTAAATTTATAAAGAAGAAATAATGTAAGTACATATGCAATTTTCATATATATTAATTATAAGTTGCCTTAAATTCCATATGACAAAAGCATTAGAATTAGTTTGGAAATAGACTCTACCTTATTCAAATCTCACATATTGAAAAGCGTAATGCAAAATAAATGTAATATAACGCATTGCTCTAAAATACCTATCTTCTGACTGTGAATCATGAATTCTGTTGTGATAGTGTTTACATCCCAAGAACCCAAATAAAAAGCTACTAGAACATGATTCTTTGCTTCCAATGAGTGATCGCTTGCTTGTCATGTGTAGCCTAGGTACCTTTGACAATGACATGTAACAATAGTGTCAAGTAGACCTGACCAGTAAATCATAGTTTTTCAATTAGGTTTATTTGTTCAGTCTTTAATACTTCTTGGTGATTTTTATTATTTATTTAAAAAGATTATGTGACAACTTAGAGGTTTTTTAAATTGGTCTTCTTTGCAATAAAAGTTACTGACGTTTTCAACAGCCACAAAAGTTGAGATAAAAATAGAAGTGTTTACATTTTTAAAGATTCATTTTTATTATTTTTTAAATTCTATATATGTGTGTGGCGGGTATGTGCATGTGATTGCAGGTGTTCTCAGAATGCAGAACAGGGGAGAAGATGCCCTGGAGCTGGAGTTACAGAAAGTTATGAACCACCAGATGTAGATATGAGGAACCAAACGCAGGTCCTCTGGAAAAGTAAGTGCTCTTAACTGCCAAGCTATCTCTCTCGCTCCCAAGATGAATATATTTAAAAGGAACATGAAAATTGTTTCCTTTCTTTGTTTGACATAATTGTTCAAACTGAGTTTTATTTACCTTGAGCCATTTCCACATGTCCATTATGTTGCTAATAGTTTTCCTTGGCTCTCTGTTGAAGAAGTAGGAAAGTGAATGTCCAGGGGAATATTAGCCCTGTAAGCTCCATCGGGGTTAGAAACTCTTGGATAAAACAGCTTTCTTATAAACTGTAGTACTTCTCTCACACCAAGACAATGACAATTTATTAACAGTAGTTTCTTTCCTTATTAAAATATTTGCATTTAATTACAATGAGTTGTTATCACATACATAATGCTTCACTAGGTGTGGTGGTATTGTGTTCCCCAAAATATTGTGCACCCTAATAAACTTATCTGGGGTCAGAGGCAGAACAGCCACTAGATACAAAGGCTAGAAAATCGTGGCACTCACACCTTTAATCCTAGCATTCCAGAGGTAGAAATCCCTCTGGATCTCTGTGAGTTCAAGGCCACATTGGAAACGGCCAGGCATGGTGACACACACTTTTAATCCCAGAAAGCAAGCCTTTAATCTCAGGGAGTGGTGGTAGAAAGTAGAAAGGTATATAAGGCGTGAGGACCAGAAACTAGCAGCATTTGGCCTGGTTAAGCTTTCAGGGATTTGGAGCAGCAGTTCAGCTGAGAGCATTCGGATATGAGGACACAGAGGCTTCCAGTCTGAGGAAACAAGATCAGCTGAGAAGGTGGCCAGGTGAGGTTAGCTGTGGCTTGTTCTGTCTCTCTGATCATCCAGTGTTCACCCCAATACTTGGCCTCAGGTTTGATTTTATTAATAAGACCATCTAAGATTCCTGCTACAACTAGGTAATGCAGGAATGAAGGAACATAAAATAAATGGATATTTTAAATGGAGAAATGCTTTCCTGTGGTTTGGCTGTTTTCTTATGTTCCTATGATATAGCCACAACAATATGCCACCTCTCTCTCTCTCTGTCTCTCTGTCTCTCTGTCTCTCTGTCTCTCTCTCTCTCTCTCTCTGTCTCTCTCTTTGAGACAGGGTTTCTCTGTGTAGTTTTGGTGCCTGTCCTGGATCTTGCTCGCTCTGTAGACCAGGCTGGCCTCAAACTCACAGAGATCCATTCGCCTGGCTCTGCCTCCCAAGTGCTAGGATTAAAGGCTTGTGCCACCACCACCCGGCCAATATATCACATCTTTAACCAGGTTCCAAGAACAATACACCCAAAGACTTGAACTTGAGAAGAAACACTCAGCTCAATCCACCCCAATTCACTCTTTGAAACCAAGTTGCTTTGATTTCCCATAGGCTTATGTGTTAGAAATGTGATTGACATCCTATCCAAGATCAATCCTTTGCTCAGGTCTTCCCAGAAAAAGTGACACAATTGATATGTAGTTTGAATTAATAATGATGGTTTGTGCTAAATGCTGTATGTTCTGGTCTACAATAAAGATGAATAGCTTTTAGAAAAATAATTACTTAACAAAAGTATTGAAAGTTTATTATTAACTTGTACTGACTTGACACAGCAGATAAATACTTATAAAAAAGTTATTTGATTTCTATAAGATATGAAATAACTGAGGACAGAACACATGTTATATCCTTCTGAATAATGACCAGAGCTCAATATTGCCCAGGTGGATTTTCCAATATTCCATTTTCCTACCTTTCCTGGCAATAGTGTTCTAAAACTTCCATGTCTAATAACCTGCTTTATTTCTACTACATGTTGTACAGATCAGCAAATAGTGCCTATAATGTTATTAAGATTCAGAATGTTTCTGGAGATGAACAAAAATTAATAAGCAGGTCTCTGAAGTGAACATTGTTTTTCTTGGGTCTCCTAATTTTTCTTTAATTTATTATCTTCATGGAAAACACTGAAAGATTTGTCATTCAAATCTGTAAGTCACTAGATATAAAAAGAAATCCTAGTTAATATCATCTAAAAAAATTAACAAAAATGTAAGATAATACTGTCCTATACTCACCAAATTCTTGGCAGTAGGTAACCAATGAGTTCAAGGCTCAGAGAACTGTGATCTAAGATTTGATCAAACTTTATCAGCTTCATGATGTAGGGAAAATAGATAATATCTTGACACTTGTTTTTCTGTAAAATTTGACTAATAATTATTTGTTTGGAACCTGTGATTGAGGTAATACGTAAGAGAAAGAATTGTTCCCCTGATATCAAGTGAATAAGAAATGAATTCTTAAACAGTATCAATACATATTGTTACTAAGACATTATATTCTAACATGAGGAAGTTTGACAATATGCATGTGATGTGGGTTTTATTTGTGTTAAAGTGATTGTCTGACTTGTTCAAGGTAACACAACACTGTCGTTATAAGAAATAATTCCTTGGCTAGGTTTTGCTGAGACAGAGACGTTATCAACGTAAATGGAAATGATCATCATATAAGAGGCAATTGATATTGCACATCTGAAGACTGCATGTGACAATCAGTCAGACCTAAAATAACAGAGTATATATATATCTACTTTAGATGAAGTTTAAAGTCCCTTAGAGCAAATGGCAGTGTTATAAATCTGAGTAAGGAGAAGGTGTTTATATGGTTATTTTTCTACAGTTATCAGCTTCAAGAAATATTTGAGGCAGTGAGTCTGACTTGAGTCAAAGGAATTGTCAAGATCCTCAGCTGATTTTACATACTAGCAGTTGAATTATGAAGTAAGGATGAAATAAATATAGGTAATATATTTATACTAATTTTGCAAATGAGTGGTTTTATTTTCAATATTTCCCTAGGATGCAAATGCTAATTTATAATAATTCCTAAAGGATGGGTATCAGTCTCTAGATTGCTTAGGGTTGTAGTTATATCACAAATCATTACTACAGTAGCACATCTACAGATATCTGAGGAAATTCATTATTTATTTTGCTTCTCTCATATGCCTGGCATTGTTCTATGTACTTAGAACATAATGAGCCAAATTGGTGAAGACTTCATTGTGGAACTACTATTCTGTGGTGGACTGGATAATGAAATTAAATGTAATAGAAAAATAAACTCTCAATGTTTTAGAAGGCAGTAGATACTACATAAAGAAATTTAAAAAATAAGTAGAGGAGATAGGAAGTCTGCACTGTGTAGTGTGTTTTATTATTAAAGGTATAGCGTAGAAAAATAAATATAGTAGATGTGAGGAATTATCTATTTTATATATTTTGGAAAACTTTCCAACTGAAAGATAAAGGCAAACTAATGAAAATGAAAGTACAATAGAGAAAAATCATGCAGCTAGAACAGAATGCTGAGGTCAGGAAAGCTTGGAGGCCAGGCCCTCTGGGTCCATGCTATGCTATGGACTTTGACAATGTCAGACTTTTGAGCAAGAGATTTGACACAGTATGCAATTTTGTTGTAAGGGTCATCTGGTCTTATGTGTTTAGAATAAATTAAAGAAGTCAGGAATTTCAAATACAGATACATTTTAGGAGGTTCTTGCTACAAACCAGAAGATCAGTTGCTCTCTGCATTTTGACCGTTTGTGGCTTTTTGTAACAGTCTCTGCTGAATCGAGAGGCTTCTTTAATGAAAAGTAAGAGTTACACTTATTTGTGAGTATAAGAATATGTATTCAACATGTGGGAATAAACAAAAGTTTAATTCCTAATGTGTCTTAGGAAAGTAGCAGTTGTAGGTTCTTCTCTGAGATCTATGACCTCACTACCTACAGGTCATTGGCTGTTTCCAGCACCAGGCATGATTTCTCACCCCTTAAGGGGGAACTTAAGTATAATTAGACAGATATTGTTTATCACTGATATATGAATGCCACTCTTTCACCTTTAAAGATATTTTGCCACGATGTTCATTGTTATGATTTATAGAGGTAACAGATAGGTAGGACTATCACTTCCTTTGCAACTTGCATAGCACCTTCTGTTACTATGAAAGCTAGTCGGCAGGGAGGGAGCTGTTGGATCAGATCCAGCTCATTTCCTTGGAGTCCTATGTCTGAAGTATGTGTGGTCTTCAGCAATAGGAATTTTCCCCCATCTCAGGAGAGGAAACTAAGGGCAACAGTGCAGCTGAAGTTTTCCTGTGTCCCAGCCAGTTCACAGCTGCTCAGACCCAAGTAAACATACAGAGGCTTATATTAATTAAAACTGCTTGTCCATTAGCTCAGGCTTCCTACTGATTAGCTTACACTTAAACTAACCCATTTCTGTTAATCTATACGTTGCCACATGTGCCGTGGCACTGACCTATGTGCCATTACATGCTGCGCTCTGGACAGCAGGCTGGTGTCTCCTGACTCAGCCTTCCTCCACTCAGAATTCTCGTCTGTGCTTATCCTGCCTATACTTCCTGCCTGGTTACTGGCCAATCAGTATTTTATTTATCAACCAATCAGAGCAACACACATTCACAGCATAAAGAACATCCCATAGCACAACAGCAATAGCCTATATTGCTTTGGGAGTTCCTTGGAGTCCACTGATCAACTACTCAAAAGGAGATTTCTAATGCCTGGCACTAGAGTTTCTGTCAAATAGTCTACAGCTCTAGAAAACAAAAACATATTCTATGCTAATAAATTGGTAAAATTAATATTGTGAAGCTAACTATTCTACTAAAAGCAATTTATAGACCCAATGCAATCTCAATCGACATTTTCATGATTCATTTTTTTCCAGTAGTAGAAATAAATCATAAAATTCAAACAGAGCCATAAAAGACACCAAATAGCCACATCAAACCTGAGCAGAAAAACAAAACAAAACAGCATAAAAGCCAAACAAAGAAATAGAACAATGCTGAGGGGTGCTATCCTTCAGAGTTATTTGAATTCTCCACTCTTTCCCATGTCTTCTGTCTGTAATTTATGGTTACTGGCCTGTCTGTATGCTGTCTATTGTGTGTGTTTGACCTGTCTGTTCTTCTTGCCTGTGTGCTGTACTTGTGCCTATTCTGTTTCATGACTGCCCCTCACATGTGACTTTGCTCTATATTTATAGAACAGCACAGAACACATGGTATGGGAAACAAATTCCTTACAGAGATCTTTAACAGCTTTAAGAGGAAAGAACTGTGGTGGTCTGAAGGAAAATGACCCCTAATGGGAGTAGCACTACTAGGAGATATAGCTTTATTAAAGTAGGTATGGCCTTGTGCTGGGAAGTATGTCACTTTGGAGGCAGCCTTTGAGGTCTCATATATGCTCAAGCCATGCCCAGTGTCTCAGACCACTTCCTGTTGTCTGTGAGTCAAGATATAAGAACTCTCAACTCCTTATCTAGTACCATATCTGCCAGTATGTTGCTTTGCTTCCCAATATGACTGATAATGGAGTAAACCTCTGAACTATAAGCAAGCCACCACAATTAAATGTTTTCCTTCATACGAGTTGTGATGGTCATGGTTTCTCTTCACAGCAATAGAAAGTTCAACTAAGACATGATTCCAGCTGACTCTAGGTAACACTCAAAACCACACATAGATATTCCTAATCTGTTTTCACATGTTGTTTCCAACATAGATGGGCTCTTTGTTTTGTTTCTGGTTGTTTTCAACCTTTTTGGGGGCTTTTGCAAATGATTATCAACAAACCATACACATACATTACTATTGGTCAATGGTATGAAAGAATGCATTATTTAAAATTAAGATATACATTCAGTTATTCTGTAAAGCTGATTGCATGAAAATCCAAGGTATACTGAGGTTGGATATATTGTTCTCTTAAAGGCAGGATAAGCTTAAGTAGGTTGAATACACAGCAGGATAATAGGTTAAATACATAATGCAAAATGATCCCAAGGCACATTATTAACTTAGCCATATGGTCTTAAAAAAATTCAGTCTCTTTAAAGTCAAGAGATGGTTTCAGGAAAATATAGAACCACACAATACTAGTAAAAACCATGTGGTGCTGGTACGAAAACAGACTTGTAAATCAATGGAACAAAATAGAAGACCCAATATGAGTACACATGTATTGGACCAGAACCTCACTCTTGGAAGAGTTTTATATTATTATTATTATTATTATTATTATTATTATTATTATTATTATCATTATCATTATTGTTGTTCTTGTTATTAGTTAATATTCAAGAAGAAGCTATTGAGAAGATATTTGAGCATATGAGCTTGGGATTGAAAGAGATGTCTGAAATGAAAATATGAATTGGATTAAGTGATCTATAGAAGATATTGAAACCATGAGTGTGGAGGAGAAGTTGAGTGTATGTAAAATGACCTAAGGACTAATTTCTCGAGAACTTTACACTCAGAAGCTCTGTAGTCCCACTATTTGTGAAGTATAAATTTGGAGAGGTATAAGGAGAATGTCTTAGTAAAAGTGAATACATGTTTCATTTTGTACATAGTGTTAGATTCCTTGATGCAGCTAAGTGGAAACTAATTTCCTTCCCTGGAAAGGATCGTCTTGTCAGACTTGATATACATCTTTTGTTTGCCTTTGGAAAATAAATAACTATTCTTCCGTAATGAGATGCAACTTATAAAGTCATTCCTTCATCTGCATTTGTATCTTTATATATGTCTTATTCGTATCGGAAAGTCAAACATCTTTAGCCTACTATTCTCCACTACATATACAATGTTCATTACAGATGTGTAAACATGTAGACAAAATTCTAAATGGTCTTATTAAATAAGAAACACAAAGCCAAATACAGAGTTAAAAGCCGAAGAGATCAGAGCACTAGTGAAGCCCAAGACTACTTTTAGCATACCACTCACTGCTGTCCTTCCCCCGAAAGAAAGAGACCTTCTTCCTGTGTGTCTTGAGTTTTATTGCTTTCCTGTTCTGCCTTCTCATTGGCTCTAAGCACAGCCACATGACTTCCTTGCTAATGCCTGTCTATACAAACCTCCTGGTCTCTACAGCTGGTACTAGAATTAAAGACTCAAAGGTCACCATGCTTGGCTGTGTCCTTGACCACACAGAGAATCTGCCTGCCATGTGATTGGATTAAGGGCATGGGCTACCACCGCCTGACTGCTGTCCCTATGGACAGCACTATGACCTCTGATCTCCAGACAAACTTTATTTAATAACATACAAATAAAATCACATTGTAGCACAATTAAAATATCACCACATAAACATACTTATTTGATTCTTTCAGGGTAAATATCCTACTGAGAAGTTGGTGAAGATAATTTAAGAGGAGACTAGGTTTTAAAAACAAATTAAATTGTATAGAAATTAAAATTTTCTGAGTTAGATTTAGTAACTTGTTATGCTCACTGAATCTTTTATTTTATTTCTATTTTATTTATTTTATCTTTTGTTATGTGTGAAATAAGGATGATAATATATTCTCCAGATTCACCAATAGTATTATTTACATAATCCAATGCCTTATTTGAGCTGAATTTTTTACTTTACTATCTTTATTATTATCACTTTCTCACTCTGATTTAATTTTTATCTGGCTTAGTGTCTATAGTCTGATATTTAAATATTTTAAAAAATAAATGTGCATGTTATAAAGTCTTCTTCATGTAATTTTCTTTTCTTGGAACATGATTCTCAACTGAGTGTAAGCAGTAAAATATGTGACATCCTTCAGTTATTTTTATGTCAATTGATACAACTGTTATCAACGTAAACTTTTTCTTAAAACTGGTTTCACAGTTCACCAAAAGATATGTATTGCCTTCTTTTTCACTTTAAGTGGGCTTGAGAACTATCACAATGAATGAAGTGAAAGGTGGCAGCAATTCATAATCCTTGAGCATGCTGGGCAGTGTTGACATAGAGATTTTTAGCTGGTACATAAAGACAGGATGATTACTGCTTATGTGACTTTAACTGAGGGGGACACGTGACAAGTTACTGGCTAGGTTAAGAGTCATCTCTTCAAAGAATAGAAAAACAAAAACAATGTTCTCTCCTCTGTATTCAGTACGCCTTGCCATCATTGTGGAGATGCCATCAATGTCAAGACCAACAGAAAAAAAAAAAAAAAAAAGACTGTATCTTGCAGAAATAAATAAAAGGCAGGAACTGTGCAGCCAAACATGCCCAAAGAAGCTCTTTTGCTTCAAGGTTCTAATTTACTTCTGAAATAGTGGTTATTATGCTGAGTTTTTTTCTTAATACAAATATTTTCTTGCAAGGAGAAACAATACAAGTATAGATTTGCCATCTCTATTGTATTATTAATCCCTTCATATAGATTACAATTTTTTGTGAACTCAATGTACAACAGGGCCTTTACCATTGGCAAAGGATCAAAACCAAAATGGGTACAAACTTTGCTTTGTGAACATTTCTTCTTGATTGAGGAACTTGACTAGAGAAGGGAGGAAGCACACACAACCAGCAAAACAAGTGTAACTCCATTTTAGAAGTCATTGTCTAAGCTGACTTCCAATGGTTAGAAACAGTTTTAGAGGCAAAAAGTTAAGGAAGTCACAAAAATTGACATACTGTGACCATGGAAGCTGGGAATTTTCATCAGAAGTTTTCCTATCACCTGAGATGACAGCCATCTACAAAGGAACTGCTGCAGGGACAATTGTAGGATTCAGGCACATTTGAACCCACACCCTTCACTTTTAACTGACTATCTTCTTTGAGAATATCGGTTTCTGTCCTGTTCTTCAGAATCCAATCTTTTCATGGTTACGATTGCTTAGAGATGGCTAGAGAATATTGATTCATCTTAATGCTGAGTTTCTAGCAAATCACTCTCTGTTAACTTCCCATTTATACTCCTAAAAGGTAATACTAATACCACTGTGATTTTCTTACAGTGCATCACCCAACCCATATCTCATGTAAACATGTGTCACGTGGAGATTGCCTTAGAATCTACAGGATTCCTTTCTTGAGCTGTCTCCTCACCTGTCCCATTTCACTATCACTGTGAACAATATAAGCTCACAGCTCTTATTCGGGACAGCTTGGAACAGCAGGATATAGATAGACATGTCTACCTCTTAGCATGGCATCTAGAATAAGAGTATTATGAAATGGTGATTGAGAGTATGGATGACAAACCTGTGGACCTTTAGTTCTACAACCAGAGTGTTTTCATGAACAAAGCCCTTTATCATGGTTTTCTCTCAGAGTGCGGTCAGTGGGAAGAGAAAAGCCGAGATTTGTGGGAAGGAAAGGGAAAAAGAGGAACACCAGTCTTAAAATATAGGGAATCGACTAAATACAAAGTGTGATGGTGCTGCTGACTGAAAGCAGGGCAGAGAGGCTTAAAGATATATTAAAATAAATCAAGTATTCATATTGTTTATCAGACTCAGTCAAAGTTTGCAATTCCCATAAAAGCAAAAAGATAAAAATGGGCTATAAAGGGACAAGAATTGTCAGAAAATAAGAAACTAGTTGGCTGTTCTATAAAGGAAGAAGGAAGAGATAGACTGAAGGATAAGGAGCAAAAGGAATGATAAAATATAAAAAGGAAACTAAGAGATACTGGAGAGAGAGAGATGAGGCAGTTATCTTTAGTAATTTAGAAAGACAAAACATAACAATAAGAAAAACAACCTTTCAATTAAGTTTGAAAGAAATATGAAAGCCACACAAGAATTCATAGTATAAAACTCAACAAAGAGAAAGTTCAAAGACTACCTTTCAAATTTTTGAGCCAGCAGTGAAATGAATCTATTTAATAGTATAATGAATCACAGACTTTGTTCTACTTCCGAATAAAGTGCATGTTGGTGAGAATGATTCTCTAATATGGGGATAGGTTTGTGTCATTCATTTTAATTTTGGTTCATATCATAATGTAAAAAAAAATGCAGCTTAGCAAAGTATATCTTTTGAGATACCCAAAGAAGTAGGAAAGGTATTTCACAATTGAAGGCAAAATTATCCCTCCTATGTTACCCAGAGATAAGCAGGTGTTAAACACAGAGGAAAGCTACTGTGAAATAACTATTAAAGTGTGTTTAAACATTCATCAAAAGAGTTATTGTATTGTCAGATGGGTACTTTCAACAATGAAATGATAAAAAGAACTTCAAAGGAAATGTTACAATTTAAAAATGTGAGAAATGAAGTTTCTTGAAGAACTAAACAATAACCGAATACAACAACAACAACAACAAATCTGTAGGTGCTGAAGATGATCTGAACAAAAGCATCACAAATGTATACACAGCACAGGCACACAAAGCACCAAGGTCAAATGATTTAGCCCATTTATCTATGATTCTAATGGAGAATCGAGCACTTAAGAAATTGGTCTTTACTGTGAGATGTGTTGGGGCAATGACGATGCAGAACTTGTGGGAGTGGCCAATCATTGTTCAGTTTAACTGGAGGCACACACCATGAGGGGGAGCTCATGCCCTACATCACCAAGATGGCCATTAATCAGAGACTGGCTAGCCCAGAGACTTAGGTTAGAATCAAACATTACTGGCAAAAGTAAAAGAAAAATCAATTAAATGATTCCGAACTATAGTCTGCTGTAGTTGCTCATAGATTGGTGTCTTGTCCAGTAGTCATCAGAGAGTCATCCACAGTCAGACATTATGTGGAGAGTACAAATTGGAGGTCTACACTGGGTCCCTCCCCTTGGAGACTGGGGAACCACATGGAAGATGGGAGAAGGGATTTTAGGAGTCAAAGGGGATGAAGGACACCAGGAGAACATGGCCCACTTAATCAACTAAGCCAGACACATACGGGCTCACAGAGACTGAAGTAGCAAGCCTGGGTCCTGAATGGGTCTGTGGCACATCCTCTGCTGTTTCTTTGGTGTTTGGGGGGAGCTGGTGTATCTCTAATGCTTTTGCCTGCTCTTGGGACCCTTTCCTCCTATTGGATTGTCTTGTACAGCTTTGGTGGGAAGGCTTTTTCCCTGTCATATTGTATATTGTTTTCTCTTGTTTGGCTGTTGTCTCTTTAGAGGCCTGCTCTTTTCTGAAGAGGAAATGGAGGTGGAGTGGATCTAGGGGAAGCTGAGAAAAATAAAGAGAGGGGAAACTGTCATTGGGATGTACTGTATGAGAGAAGAATCTATTTTCAATTTTAAAAAGGAAATATTTTAAAATCACAGTGGAGTAAAAACTATTTCCACAATTGATGAAAAGCATCAATTCAAAAATGCAAGAGACTTAGACAAAGCATTGCAAACTATAAATGACTTACATCTTACAGTCAATCACTCTTGATTTTCTGAAAATCAAGAGAAAAATGTTAGCGCAGTTCAGAGAGAAAGATATATGAAGCATCCTGTCAGCAGCAGCATAGGAAGAAGAATAAAAAAGAAAGAAGAAAAAGACAGAAAAAGAGAAGGAAATGGAGGAATGACAGAGAAGGAAGAAGTAATAAAGTTAGAATAAACTTTAGTGTGAAACTTTTAGAATGAAGTTAAACAGTCTATTTAAAAAATGTGTGTTCAAAAAACATACTTTCAAGAGTAGTATAAAATGTAATAATTTTTAAAGTGACAAAAATTGAAATACTTCAACTGTATGAAGCCATTGTAAGCATTGATAATGACAGACTACTTTAGAGGAGGAAAACATACTAAAGAAGATAAATATGCATAAAGAATTATTTTGAAATTTTTTCTTTATACAATTAAATACTACTTACAATTTGAAGTACAATGAAAAACAGTATTTTGTGATATTATATAGAAGTAATACCTATAAGGTTTCTGACATTGTGATATTATATCAAATGAAGTTCAGTTCTGTTAAATTAAAGCTGTACAATAAATTTATCAATGTCAATCTTTAAATCAACTGCAAATATAAAGAGTGTTGACCAGATAACAACCTATGTTCCACTACAAGCTGGCTACAACAAATGTTCCTTAAACAGGAAGACATGTAGTAAATTAATTAAAAGGATTAAGTAAATATTTATTGTGGAAACTATGAGAATAAGAAATCAAACAATGTATTTCTCTCAGAGAATGTAGTCCTCGAGTTGCTTGCTACTGAAGCCTGGAGACCTGAGTTTAATTTCTGGAAACATGTGAAAGTAGAAGCAGAGCATCAGCTCCACAGAATTGTCCTCTGACTTCCAGATGAACAGGCTCGCTCTCTCTCTCTCTCTCTCTCTCTCTCTCTCTCTCTCTCTCTCTCTCACACACACACACACACACACACACACACACACACACACATCTTGTACACACACACATACATAATGAGTAATATATGTCTTAGAGAAAAAGAAATAAACAGAAGAACAATTTTTTTTTCAGGAGACCTGAAAGTCCTACAGTATGAATCTAATGAGACTCTGCAAATATGCATCCAAGTATCAACAAATAAAGAAAAGACTGACAATTTCACAATCTTACTTGAAAACTATAAGCCACATCTTGACTGAGCAAGCAGACATCATCAGGGCATGGCATGGATATAACATTGGAGCCTCTTATCAACGACTTTACCTAAATAAAATCTGTAGAACTCTATAACTCAACAATAGGACACACATTCATTAGAAGCACAAGTGGGACATTCACCAAGATGAATGAGCAGGATCCTGATGGAAGTATCTGTAGATTTCAAATGCTAGGATCAGGCAGAGAATATTTTTTGAATAGCCCATTCTCTATTTACATAAAAACAAGGAAATTCATAAGAAATTCAAATATTGGAAATGTAATAAGCATATTTCCACATTTTCTATGGATTAGGAAAGAGCAGGAAGAGCAGGCATTTACATTGAGTAAAGATTAAGGAAAATATGAAAAATTGCTATGGATGTCAAGGTCATGTTTCTAAGACATAATTATGTACAGCAGTCATATTAAATATTACAAGGTTATATCATATAATCAGTGCTGACATAGGTGAAATTATTTTTTAAAGAAAACAATCTATGCTTCCTCCATAAGAATGTGGAGTTTTAAAAAGTCACATTAAATCCAAAACAATAGTAGACTTTAAAAGTAAAATATACAATAGTTAAAAATACTTCAAAATAATTAAATCTTGAAAATATTATTAGAATTGCCATGTGTCTTGTAGAACTAATCAAATAATAATCAGAGGAAGCTCAAAGAGCATTATTGATAAGAGGGGGATTTAACAATAGATTCTGCAGATATTAAAAGGAGACTAATATTAAGGATATCTTACATAGCATTGCATTCAATACCAAGAAGAAATGGGAAACTCGTTGGTTAAATTGGATTTTTAGTCTTTTTACAAAGGGCAATCCCTATAAGACAACTGTGGTCCCAGATGGTTTGATCAGCAAATTCTATTAAATGTTAAAGGAAGAAATAATGTTAGTCTTATATAAATTCTTCAGAAAATAAAGGGCTAAAAAGAAATATTTCTTGAATTATTTTATGAGGCATAAATTCACTAAAACACAAACCAGAAAATATTTTAAAATAAAAATAAAAGCAATACTAGCATCCATCATGATCATAAAAATTTTCCCACAAATCAAATTTATCAATATGGAAAGTAGGTAAAAAGTGTACTTAAATATATTTCATATTTGGCTAGAGAGAATAGGTTAATATTCACAAGACAATTCATGTATAAATTACCAAAGTATGAATTAGTGAGGAAATGTTAGGCAATAAATAGAGAAATTTGATAGGCTTAATCGTCCCTCACTATAATGTGACTTTATCAAACTTTGAACAGCAGTAATTTCTGCATTGAAAAGATATTTAAGAAAAAATTCTCCATATTACATCATTTTTAAAGTTGAAACAAACATTGTAAGATTTTCCTTTAAGATCAGAGATAGAGCAAAGATAGTGTCCAAAAATACAAATCACGCATAGAGTCAACTGATTTTTAACAAAGAAGCCAATATAATTCAATAAGGAAAAAAAAAGCTTTCAACAAATTCTGCCATAATAATAGAATTTAGAATAAAATCAACTTTGAACTCTAGCTCACTTGGCAGACAAAATTAAATTTGGAATGGATAGTAGACTTAAATGAATCACAGCTAAACTAATTTATAATATCTTATTGACATCTTTGCAAATTTCTTATATAAGACAAAACCTACTACATTTAATAGAAGGAAAATACACAATTTCTATCCTTTATAAATGAAAACACCTATCACTTAATAACACAATAAATAATGAATAGTAGTGCACATACTAAGAAAATATTCTATTTTGTCTATGTACATTTCAAAAAGGTTTTACATCCAGAATCCATAAATATTTGTATAAATCCATAAAACAAAAGCAGACAACTCCATATCCATAGGAAAATCATGACCACTTTCTGAACAAAGTAGCAAAATGGCCAATATATTCATAAAAAGATGTTGACCATCATCATTGATTAGAAAGTAATCATTTCAGGACTGGACAGAGCACTGAGCAATTAAATCCTTTGCCAAGAAGCCTGATATAACTTGAATTTGATCCCCAGAACAAATGTAAAGATGGAAGAAGAGAATCAACTCAATAAAGCTGTCTTCTAATCACCACATGGGGGTCATAGCACTAGTCTACACACTCCCATCATGCATTCATATACTCACATCACACACAGTCACATCATACACATACATATACACATGGAGCGGGGAGGACAGAGAGAGAGGGGGCTCACACAATAATAGTAAAATAACTTTAAAAATACTTATTTATTTGTTTTACATCCTATCCCCATTCCTCTCCTCCCTCCGTTTCTGTTTAGGAAAGAGCAGGTCTCCCATGAGTATTAACAAAACTCGGCATATCAAGCTGCCATAAGACTAAGCACCTCCCCATGTATTAAGGCTGGGCAAAGAGACCTATTATGAGGAGTAGGGTCCCAAAAGCCAGTAAAAGAGTCAGAGATAGCCAGTTCCCATTGTCAGGAGTCCCACAAGAGTTACACAACTGTAACATATATGCAGAGTGCCTAGGTCAGTCCCATGTAGACACCCTGGTTGTTGGTTCAGTCTCTGTGAATCACTATGAGCCCAGGTTAGTTGATTCTGTGAGGTTTCTTGTGGTGTCATTGACCCCTCTGGCTCCTGCAACCCTTTTTCCTTCTGCAGGCTTCATGGAATGCCTACCTAGTGTTTGGCTATGGGTCTGCATCTGCTTTTTGTTTTTGTTTGCTTGTTTGTTTATTTGTTTTTAAAGAAGATATGCAGATTACACTGTGCCCTGTGACCACTAGCTCTATGGTCAAGTCCACAGTGGTTTTCAACATCGTTATAGATAGCAACTCTTCAGCTGAGTCCCCTTCTAGCTTTTTGCAAAGTTCCCAAGGAGGAAGAAACTTTGCTGCTCTGAGCATTTGAAAGGAAGTGTTTGGTTATGAGTGTTTCTACTTTCAGAGAATTATTCTAGGATTCATATGTCTGGGTGGTGGCATTATGTGCCTTAGTCACTCATATTAAGTCCATCTATGAGGTGAACTTTAAGGATGAGAACTTCATCATGAACATTCAGGTCCTGGTATCTTGTTCATGGCAAATGATGAACCAAAGACAAACAATTTCCACTTTTCATCTGCACTACAGAGACTTAATGTTTTCATGGCAAGTGCTCTTAACCACTGAGCCACCTCTCTCCTCTTGGTGTAGTCTGTACGCTATGGATATATGTTATTCTCTATAGTGGACATATGTTGTTCCCATTGGTTAATAAATAAGCTGCGTTGGCCTATGGCAAGGCAGCTTAGAGGCAGGTGGGAAATCCAAGGAGAGAGACAGAAAAGAGAAAAACAGGATCTGGAGAGACACCAGCCTGCCACCTAAGAAGCAGCACGCCAACAGGTTGTTAAAACCACGGAACAAGTGATAAAACACAGATTAATAGAAATGGGCTAATTTAAAATATAAGAGCTATCTAGCAAGAGGCCTGCCATAGGCCATGCAGTTTGTAAATAATATTAAGCCTCTGAGTGATCATTTTATAAGCAGACTGCAGGACCACGGGGCTTGGAAGGACTTGAAAAAACTTATGGCTACAAGTTCTGACTGGTGTGCACGTTAAATACCAGACCCTCCCATCTGCAGTTCAGGGAACACCTAACTGTCTGCTATTAATATTATAGTCCCTGTGTCTGAGCTGCTCTTCTTTGGGTTTGTAATTTCCTCATTCCCCTGAAGTCAAGCTGGATTGCATAGTTAAGTTTATGATTATGAGTATAAACTAAATAAGGGAAAGAAAGACATAATTTCATAATAAATCAACACCTTCTATCCAAATAGTTTTATTTTGTCTAGCAGAGGTGAGGCTGGGGAGCACCTGATAGTACATTCTTTGACAGAAGCATAATAGGAGAGTCACTATAGATCAAGAAATGTCAGTTACTAGAAAGTTAAGGGCAAAACAACTCTATAATCTAGTAGATTCAACAATTTGACTTACTCTGAAAAAAAAGAAATAAAAAATGTTGGCAGTGAATGATACACACACACACACACACACACACACACACACACACACACACACACACACCATTCAAAGCACACAGTAATCACAAACAGCAACTTGATGGAGAAAACTCAGTAATAAATAATTAAAGCATTCAGATATATAACAGCATATTATTCAACAACAAAAGTATATTTGTTAAAGTAAGGATGTATTCTAAAAATTATCTAGAAAAATTAGCTCTTTTCTAATCATTGCAAACTTAAAAATTAAAAGTTTTACTTCTGTACAAATGATGACTCAAATATCATGCCTTAGTTTATCATAGGTTTTCTGATTTTCTTTGCTCATACCTAACTCAACCATTTATTGCTTATTATAAGAAAAATTGATTTCTATTAATTGTCTTGAGAGATACAAGATTCCTGCTCTTGTGGAGATAATATGAGCTGAAGATGTAGCAGCCATAAAACAGCAGTAATCTCACATATTTAAGGTTATATAAAGAAAAACAAGAGAGAAATATGCAGAAAATGGGCTAATGGTGTTATGGCAAGAACACAGATTAATTCCTAGGAAGACTGTAGGGCACGGACCCAGAGCTGAAGGATGAGAATAAATAAATTATACAAAGACCTACAGAAGAGGAGATTAAAGCATAAATGACAAATCAAGATAAGTCATACCATTTGTTATGAGTGAATTTTGATTCTGATAAGCTGTAATATAGTTTTATTATATTCTAAGTCAACCAGTTTAAAATTTTGCAGTCAGCTTTGGTTACCAAATTTCAAATCAGTACTTTATGTAATCATTGCTTATTTGAAAATAACTTTAAATAATAAGGTATATAACCTGTAAAAGGCAAAATTTATTCATGTAAACAGTAGCACTAAAGTACTTTCACAGAAATAAGAAAAAGTTAAATTTTTTTCCACCTCTGCCTCCTGAGTGCTGGGACCAAAGGCATGCACCACGTCCACTCGGCTGAAAAAGTTAGACTTAATCAATCTAAGCATTGCCATATGAAATATATTTATGGCATTTGTTTTCATGGGAAAAGGCTGTATTTTTACCAACTGGACGAACAGAAGTATAAATTATAAATCTTAATTATAAGAAGAGCATTCTAGAAAAACATCAACCAATACGTGAAGAATTACTAGTTAATATTCAAATGGCTTCCTAGTCTGCTAAGTTTCAATGAACTAGGCTAACTAGTGCATCTCTGTGGATACACAAGCTTATTTATGAACACATGCCTCTGCATCCTTGCAGGAAACCTGCTGACGAATCATTTCCCATTGGCAGCCCTGTACATGGAAGTGAGAAAGGCAGAGGAGACGTGCTGCCTCCAGGCTACAATGTGGTTATTTTCATCCATGAGTAGCAGCTATACACCTCACCATTATCTCAGACGCAACCCATTTTCTTTCCATTCTTTCCTTGTTATTCCTCCCACACCCACTGAATTGAGAAAGTTCAGTGAGCCATGTCCATTTTGGAAGCTTTGAGTAGCAAGCTGAAAAGCCAGACAAACACTAGAGCTGCCAATTTCCTTCTAATGCTAAAGCATCTGTATTCTGATTCCCAATAGCCTTCCTAAATGTCTCCTGACAGCTTCCCTTGTAAACACACGCAGTTCCTTCGGCCCTTTGGTTGGTACTTTGTAAGTCTATTAGTGCTGTTAGGAAAGGGAACCTCTGAATATTACCATCTTATGGAAAAGTAGGTTGTGAAAGGGTAGCTTAGCATCTCTTTGTTCTTTTCTGAAATTGTATTATGAATTTAATGCATTATGAAGAATTTGTGCCAGGAGGTAAGATCAAGACTGTCAGGGATTTTCTTTTTCCATCTTGGTGTCAGACTGCTTAGTTATTATAAAAGTAGGTATGTTATTAGATCTACATACCATTGTATTGTGTATTTTGCTTCCCAACAGTAGAAGCATTTTAAATTTAATTTTACTACAGTTTTATTATAGTCTGTCACTTAAATTCATGGAGATATTCATAGCTTGTTTATTTACTATTATCAGAAAAAATCAAAATCCTTTATTCTATTAAAACTCAATACGCTCCCAATGAGACCACAAACCACTTAGGTGTCCTCTATATTAGATGAGTGATTAATATGAGAGTTGCAAAGAGCTAAGTGGAGCCAAGGTAAACCACAGGATATTGCAACAAATTCACAAAATATCTCCATGGTTATGTGTTGCCTATCACAGTAATAGTTCACTTCCTGGTACTATTACTGTGTTAGTTACTTTTCCATTGGTAGCAAAAATCAAGTCCAAGACAACTTCTAAAAGAAAACATTTAATTTTGGAATATCAGTTCAAAGGGTAATAGAATCCATGGCCATTATGGCAGGGAGCATGACAACAGGCAAGCATGGTACTGAAGAAGTACCTGAGCATTCTGTGGTTGCCAGTGTGATCCGATCTGAACTCCACTGCTTCTTCAACTCTTGTGACCACTGAAAATGAACAAGCATGTCTTTACTGTGCACACACTTCCTACCACTTGAGGAATAAATAAAATGTAGGCATAATAAAATGTAGGCATAAAACATCAAGTAAAAAGTAATCTGAATTTCAGATCCTCAAAAGAACAGCTGGTAGTATTAAAGTACAAATGGAAACAAAGCAATTAAATGAAGTAGTGTTTAGAAGGAGAAGAACTTCAAAATCTCTTTGGCTTAAATTCTTGGTCCCCAGTTGGTGGAACTGTTTGGGAATGACTAGGAATTGAGGTCTTGTTGGAGAAGGTATGTCAATGGGAGTGGACTTTGAGGTTCCAAAAGTCCATATAGTTCCCTGTTTGCCCTTTCCCTCTGACTTGTGGTTGTAGTCTCAGTATGGAAGTTCTCAGCTACTAGCCCAGTGCCATGCCTGCCTGCCTGCTGCCATGATGGTCATGGACTCTCCTACCCTCTCGATCTGGGTCCTCCAGATTAAATATTTTCTTTTAAAAGTTGTCTTGGTCATTATGTTTTGTTATAGCAATAGAAAAGTAACTAAGGACTGCTGCTGTGACACACATGACCCAGGAGTTCATATTATATAGGGCTTTTCATTTATTTTTTACTTCTTGAGTCCATTTGTAAGTCTAGTAATCTCCGTTTCCAAAAAATAAAAACAAACAAAAAACTTTTAACACACATAAAATATATGCATGAGATTACAAAGGAAACTAATAATATTGAGATACAGCCATCAAACTATGATTAAAACTTGTGATTTAATTGTATATTAACACATTGTATATAAAAGGAGTAAAATAATAATTTACTGATATTTTGAAGTACCTACAAGCCTACCATATCATTTTAAAATACCTGTGACTGATTTCCAAACATCTCCGTGTCACCTCTGTGAAAAGCCATGCATGAGTATAACAGAAATGCTACAATTACTTTAGATCACCTCCTAGGTATCAGTAGGTCCCAAACTTAGACCCCCAGCCTGGAGAATCCTTCCCTTTCAAGTGTGATAATTTGAAGGAAAGAATACTGAAACATGTCCAATAACACAAAACATAGAGGAAGCATTCAAATTAACAGAAACAGCATCTTCTTCCACCAAGGCCAGGACTTTAAATAATACATACCTCTAACCCATTGCTCTCATTTTTATTTATCTCATTGTAAGCATAGCTTCATAAATCCCCAGTAAGCATGCTGTAAATGGAGAATTTATCATGGCATGCTCACTTCTGTCTTGTAAATTACTGGCTTACTCTGCAATGATCTATACAACAATCTATCTCCTCTGATAGCCAGTGAATTCCTAGAGAAAAGTCACTGTGACAAATACATCCTACGACCCCAGCTTCCTTGAGCTGAGTGTTATATAGCAGTTTGTTAGTTATTAACTTCAGTGTCCTCCAGAGTTTATATTTGTTTCTTAGTGTATAGTCTTCTTTCCTTTCTAGACTGAATATTTCTGATAATGAAGGTAACGTTTGCATAGCTGTATGCCTTTGCATTTCTTAACCAATGGTGTGCTGTGCACACTGAAAGATTTAGACAAAGAAATACAATTTGAGAAGAAAGGTAATTTAATGATTAAGATCATGCAATACTTGTATATGAAAATGAGTTTATCAAGCTAGCAATAAAAACAAATTAAAGGAATTTTAATATTAATAAATACTTTTGTGTATATTTTATATTTGATGCATAAATGTGATGTAATTTAAAACACTTTCATAAGTGCATTGATGGCAAAATCAGTATTATTAATTTTTATTTGAAACAAAGATGTTAGATAAAGAGTTTAACATTGACAGAGAGCACAATTTTTTTTCAAACACGGAATTTTAGAGTTTTTGAATCATATTTAAAAACATAAATTTAGTTGAGCCCCATCCCCATGTGTGTATGCATGTGGAGGCCTGTGCCTTCCTCCATCATTTCCCACCATATTTGAGGTAGTCTCTTGCTTAGCTCAGAGCTCACCTACCCTAGCCAACCTAGTTAAGCAGCTTGTCCCAGATATTCAAGGTCCTTGCTTCTAGAAAGCTGGGATTATAGACAACAGCCATTCCTGGATGATCTTTCCACTGAGTCTGTGCATCCTAACTCCAGTCTTCAAGTTTACACAGCAAGTGATTTATCAGTGAGCCATCTGCCTGGTCTCTATTGTGTTAAGAGGTTTCATGTTACTCTCATGATGTACCAATGAGTTCACTGATGAGGATCCTGCTAGTGTTATGAAAGGACAGATTGAGATCTGAACATTATGTAGAATGAGGAATCCTGAAATTGTTATCAAACTACTCAGTGTTAACATATTCCAATCATGTTGAAACCAATAAACCTTTCTCCTTCTCTCTCCTCCTCCTCTTCCTCTGCTTTCTTTCTCTCCCTTCCCCACCCCTCTTATTTTTCATTCTTGGGGGGCTTGTTTCCCAGGCCTTGCACACACTAAACATACCTTTTACCACCAAGCTACACACTCAAACTCAACTTCTCTTATTAACATTTTAAATACCCACTCAAACTAATACTTTAAAAAAGTTGAATTCCATTTAACATATGTCAACCTGAGTAGTTTATCAGTTTTAAGGTAAATTTTTTACCTATCCTTCTGTTATTGTCCTCCCTATATGATTAAAAACCAAGCCTGTGGATTTTACTTATGCTTGTTTTTTTTTTTTGTTTGTTTGTTTGTTTGTTTTTTGTTTTTTGTTTTTTGTTTTTTTTTGGTTTTTCGAGACAGGGTTTCTCTGTGTAGCTTTGCGCCTTTTCCTGGAACTCACTTGGTAGCCCAGGCTGGCCTCGAACTCACAGAGATCTGCCTGCCTCTGCCTCCCGAGTGCTGGGATTAAAGGCGTGCGCCACCAACGCCCGGCTGGTTGTTGTTTTAATGTTATAAGAAAACAATTAATTATTTTTATTTGAATTTGTAACTTGTTAATTTGAATTTCACTATCAATGTTCTTGAATAAAAATATAAAGTATAGAAAGCAGGCATTTCAAAGTTTTATAAGTACATTTTAAATTACAATAGAATTACATCACTTCCTTTTACTTTCCTTTCTCCAGCCAAATTGATAGCCTCTTTTTGACTATATTTTTACATGCAGATATGTGTGTGTGTGTGTGTGTGTGTGTGTGTGTGTGTACAATGTATAAATACAACCTGCTGAGACTGCTTTTGCTCTTGGTGTGTATATGCTTTCAGGGGTGACAAGTATGTAGAAATTCTCTGACTGCTGAGGACAAAGGGTTACCACCATTTCTAGGATTACTTCTCTCTTCATTTGTTCTTTTCTTCTCCTGTAAATATTCATAATATGGTCATAGTTATTATTATTACAATAATTATGTGATCCTTTCCAACTGCTTTCTGACACTTTGTAGCAATCTTCTGTATTGTTGTCCTTTCTTGATTAAAGAAGGTATATTCAAAGCATAATGACTTTACCTTTTCTAACCGCCGTCCCGTTTTTTGACTCTAATGAAAATTTTGATCTTAAATTAAAAATGTTTGCCTTAATTATTAATAAATCTTTTAAAGAAATAATATTTATAATAGTAATGGCCTAAGAAAATAATGTATTTATTTGATGTCCAACATAGAATTCTCAATGAAATCAATCTAAATTAAGGTACTTCATAGAAAACAGCATACTTTGAGAATAGTTTCATCATAATTCCCTCCCTAATTTTTTCTTGATGTTGTAACAAATGGCAGAATTACATATAGTTCACATTATGGGGAGCAGTTACTTTGGGGTGATTTAGCAAATAATGCACTAGTTGACCTAAATAATTTGTTCATAGGAGGATTAGACAGGAAACATGGAATCAAGTTATGGCTTACCTACACAGTAACTCAAAAACTCATAACCTCCTTTTCCTCTTCCTTTCTCTTTTCAAACATTTACCAATGTCCCTCATACTCAGAAGTATAGGCAAGTCACTACTTGACAAGGAGAATATTTAAAAGCTGAAAATAGTCTAAATTGTTTTATTGTATTGTTTCTCAGTTCTTATCCTGATCTTCCTTTAGATATTTCAAACAATCTATCAGTCTGTTGGTGATGATATAAGAACAGACAGAGACCAAGTAACAAAAATAATAAAATTTATTCCTACAGTTGTAAAAGGTATAAAATCAAAGATAAAGGGAAGCAGTGGCAGTTTTGATATCTGGGAAAGGACCTGCCTCTCTTCCGAGGGAGCTTGTTGAGCTCTGGTTCCTTTCACTGCAGAAGTGATCAGAGAACAACTCATATGACCAAAAGCAGAAGAGTATGAACCTTCTCCCTCAAGATCTTCACAGAGTCCCTACTACCAGTCATTAGGGCTTGATTCACCTAGCCTATTTTCTTACTACTTTTATTTTAGCAATTAAGTTCCAACATATAAACTGGGCAACATGTTCAGATCAGAGCAACTTTTCTAGTGTTTAAAATTTCCAAATGTGTTTATGTGGTGACCCAAGGAAATAAAGGAAATGGTAATTTTAGTGTATTTATTGTCAAAGTACATATGTCATCATCAGAGGATCATACAAGTCTTACTGTGGTGACTAAACATCACCATTATAACTAAATGTATAATTCACATCGTTTCATTACCTATTTCAAGCTTTGTGTTTTATCCATAATATTCATTCATTCATCAAGTATTTACTCATCATCTCTTGTATGTTTTATAATTTCTAGATGCTGGGAATACAATGATGAACCAACCAGGCTACAACATTCAATTATGGTTGTTGGAGACAAACTCTTTTTGCAACGCATAAATGAATGACAATGTGACAATGTCTACTAATTTTCCGTTGGTTATAGGTACAAGTTCAAAATAGCTTTCAATCTTGTAGTAAACATCTTGGCTTTGTGGTTCTCAGAGTAACAGCCAGTGAGTTTGTACCAGAAACAACTGTGTTCTTCTGACAACTGGCATCATTTTGAGCAAACATCTTGGTCTGTACTTTAGCGTGGGTCTTATAAGGTTGAGGGTTGTCATGTGCTTTAACTGAAATAATATAATGATGGGGGTGAAAAAATAAACACATCAGCTCTAGTTGTTATAGACCAAATTAATCTTGTATTGTAGTATTGGGCCAAATATTTCACAATATGTCTAAGTAACTATGTAGACACAATATGTCTAAGAAACTAAGTAGAAAATGGCCTAACAATTAAGTGAGGGAGGACAATGTGGACACAGAGATGTCCAGCCTTTTTGTGTCATTTCAATCATTCAGCATGTATCTGCTAGGCCAAGAGAAGAATATGAGTTTTCTGGCAAGATTTTCTTCAAGTTTCTGCAATGTAACACAGGAAACTATTGTAATACATGTATTAGAGATAGTTGTCTTTAGCAAACTTATTGAGAAGCTAATAATATATTTCCTAGATATATGAACTCCAGGATAAGACTCAAGTAAAGCGAAATGTTTATTCCCTAATAACAATTAGTTTTTTAAATCATTACATTCATTTATTTTTTGTGTGTGCACATGTGTGCTCTCATAACCCACAGCACATGAGTAGAGGTCAGAGGAATTGCTTCGCTCCTTCAACCACGTGGGTCCCATAGATCAAATCCAGATTGTCAGCCTTAGTGGCAGTTTTGTTTTGTTTTGTTTTGTTTTTTTACCTGATATGCCATTTTGCAAGCTTACAGTCATTTTTTAAATGTCAAAACGTGTATCAGAAAATGAAAGTGCACATGACCACAACTATTCTGATCCAATATGGGAATGACCACAACCAACCTCAAGGAGATCATGTTGAAATATACCTTTATAAATGGATTTTATTCAAAAGAAAAATAGAATAAGGCGATTGTTGACAATAGATGCATAATTAAAAGACTTTATTCCAAGATACTACATAAAATGGGTTTGCATGTGAGAATCATTCAGTAATACAGTTAACAAATATGATTCAGAATATAGTGAGAGAATTGCATGAATGATTTTGTGTGAGCAAACAAGTGAATGAGTAGAGGGAGTGATCTCACAGGAGTTCAGCAAAGTCTGTAGCATGAATTCTAGTCAGTCTTAATAATAAAAACCCAGATTCAGATATCAGGGTAAATATTGAAAGATCTGAGAAACAGAGCAGCCAACCACTAGGAAGACTTCTTATCTCTATCAAATCCTAAGCCTGAAAAAGAGCCTGAGCTCCTGTCTCCTCCTGCCTTATATTCCTCTCTCTGCCAAGCCATATCCCTTCCTGTCTCCACCTTCCTATTGCTGGGATTAAAGGAACATGACTCCCAAGTACTGGGTTTAAAGATGTGAGCCATCACCATCTGCCTCTGTTTCTCTTTTAGGCTGGATTAATCTCATATAGCTCAGGGTGGCCTTGAACTCACAGTGATTCATCTGCCTCTGCCTCCTGAGTGCTGGATTAAAGGCGTGTGCCACCCACCACTGCCTAGCCTCTATGGCTAACTAGTGGCTTAGCTCTGTACTCTGATCTTTGGGCAAGCTTTATTTGTTACATCATAAACAAAATATTACCACAAAATAATTCACAGCTATGCCAGTGAGTATTCTTCTCATGTAAAACCAATAACATGAACACTTTCACAGGATTTACACATGAGAAAAATAAACAGACAGGAGTCAGAAAAATCATCTATAGGCACAATTAATATGCATCAAAGTTGGTGACATCAGCTCTTATGAATTTTAACTGGGATCAGACTGAGTCCAGTATTCAGTGGATAATTTAATAATAATGTTTGGGGATTAATGTTCACAAATGTTGCTTTTGTACTAAAGTAAGTTCTTGGGCTTTGAGACAGAATTTCTACTCTAAACATTTGGCCATGCTCTTTTAGTGTATTCTTGGGTGAGAAATGGTTGGTTATTTTGCTTAAAATAATGAATTATTGTTTTTAGAATACTAACATATTTGAGTACTACTGTGTGTCATAAACATAGACACATAAACATTATTGCAAATGGCCTTCTGAGTGTGTGTACTGTTTCCAAACTAGGTATATGTTCCATCATAAAGAATTAAAATTAGCCGGGCGACGGTGGCGCGTGCCTTTAATCCCAGCACTCCGGAGGCAGAGCCAGGCTGATCTCTATGAGTTTGAGGACAGCCTGGGCTACCAAGTGAGTTCCAGGAAACGCGCAAAGCTACACAGAGAAACCCTGTCTCGAAAAACAAAACAAAACAAAACAAAACAAAAAAAGAATTAAAATTGTGATACGTAACTGTCATAGCAAAACATCTTCAGTGAATAATTCCATAATAATGTTAAATACATACTTTTGACTCTTATTAACATTGGAGTTGTCAATTTATATTGCATAGTAGAGATATATTCTTTCCTCTCTGTGTGTGCTGGTTTTCAGTGCTCTCCAGTAGTCACCGCCATGATGGGGAAATATGCCAGGCACTCAATATGGTCTTGAAGGAAGGATGCTTCCAATTCTCAATCCTTGCACTTAATTTGTTATTGTCTTCTTTGATAGTCTACTTTAAAGACTATTTTATTCAAGTGTTAAGCAGTAATTCAATGAGCCCATATTTATACAAAATTTAGGACTCCAAATATGCAACCCCTCTCCGTTTTCTCCCAATGCTGCATCCTCTCTCCCTCTAGAACAATGTTGTCAAATACCACTATCAATCAAAAATATTTAGCAATTAATGCTATATTCAATGATTCATAACACTGGAGATAAACCATCTCCACAGAAATTCCAGTAAAACAAATCTACTTGATACATTGCTCCTGAGTATCCTGTGAGACTTAAATTGTGGAAATTAAGCTAAGAAAAAGTAAATATTGATAAGAACTCCAGTCTTGCTCCTAACTTTCATTGGCCTTCTCAGATGAACTGGGCTGGACATGAACAATTTTAAGATTTATAGGGCTGAGTACTTAAATCTAGTGTTTACAACAAATTTAGCTGCTTTGGCTCTCTCTCCACTAAAAGCACACCCTTTCCAACTGTTAGTATATACATATTTGAGTTCTGATTAACAAATGATAGAGGGAATTATTTTAAACTTTATAACGAAGCCCACTCTGACAAAAACCAACTGCAGTGATACTAAATACTGAGAAATACATCATGGAAACAAAACCTGTGAACCAAAATGGGAAAGGACAGAGGACAGATCACTGTGCACATCCAACCCACGGGGAATGAGAGAGAGGAGAAGGTAGTGCTGGTGGCAGCAATTTAAGCTACAGACCTATGGAACGTCTAGGTGGTCTTTGCTGAGTCCCCAGGCTAAAGCTGTCCATTAGAGGAGACCTGCTTCTCCACTGTAATCTGCATTCAAATCTCTCATGTTCAGTCAATGACTGGAGGTGCCCAGAGGATCTAATGAGTTTCTAAGGTTGCGTGGCACGCATTTGAGAACATATGCTTCCTGTAGATGGGATTTATTTAGAAAGACATTCTTATAGCTACCATGCAGCTATATTCTCAGGATGCACACTCTTAGCTTTGAGGGTTTGTTGTTTATTCCCTAGCTATAGAGGCTGCAGTTTATCCTGAATTCAACAGTGTTAACTAAACAGATCACCAAACTGTCACATAAGCACATTTTAACATCTAGTTTTTCAATTTCTATTATTTTTAGGATCAAAATCATAAGGGGAATGGAATGTGCTCCTGTTTCTATACAAAAGAAAGATACTTTACCAGAAAAGTGCCATTAAGATAGACTGAGACAGTGTCAGCTCTGTTCTGTGTGAAGTGAGTGACTCTCCTCAGAAACAGATTCCTCCCATTCCTCAACCTCAGTAGCTAATGGAATATGCTCCGCTAAGGGGCAGGATTTATTCACAAGATTGATTCTGTTGAAGAATGCACAGGAGTGGAGCAGATCTGTGATAGAGTGATGAAACTTGTCCTGCTCTGTTTGTGAGATGACTGGTGTTTGCTCACGGTTAACTCTGCTCTGGCTCCTATTTGAGATTACCCATGTGTCTGCCATTTAATGAAAGAAACTTGAGGCTATTTAAATGGTGTGAAGAATTTTCCTGAAATTATATCTCTTTGTTCTGACCACAAACCAGGGCTGGTCCTGGGAACACAAAAGTAAATGTAGCTTGCCCTCAGGTGTATCTGGTTGCTATTCTCATTGTTTAGAATAAAGGAGTCAGTTCTTGAATTAATGTAATGAAGTCAGACTCCCTGGCTTTATTGTTTAGTCAGATAGATAACCTGAATCAGAAGCGCAGGCGGATTTCTAAACAGTCTTATTAATAAAAATCCTCGGGAGCTAGGTATTGGGGTGAAAACCTGAGAGATCAGATGAACAGGGAAAGCCACAGCCAACCTCACCTCACCAACTCTGTAGCTTCCAAAGAGCGAGTTACTTCCTGTCTACCCACTCCTACGTGCCTTGGTGTTCTGCCATATGATTTGCACCCTCTGTCCAGCTACATCACTTCCTCTTCCTGGCCAGCTCTGTCAGTTCCTATCTGTCTGTACAGACCTCGAAACTGCCATGGTTAACTAGTGTTGGAATTTAAGGCATGTGCCACCAAGCCTGGCTCTGTTCCCAGTGTGACCTTGAACTCACATAGACCCAGACAGATCCCTGCCTGCCAAGTGATAGGATTAAAAGCTTGTGTTACCATTGCCTGACTTCTATATAGTGGCTGGCTTTTCCTCTGATCTCCAGGCAAATGTTATTTTATTGGGAGACACAGTATATTGGGGGACACAATGCATCACCACACAGAAGAGATTCCTTATCTGAGCTGATTGAACCAGCAAATAAAAATAATGCCTCACTGACAGCTCTCTAGAGGGTCCTTTCTTACCTGCCACCTTGTGGGAGCATGGCATCAAACCTTTGGACAGCTTGTGAGAGACACTATCCACTGAGCAATCTCTTCAGCCATCAAAATGGCATACATAAATGATGTTTAAGATGTATTCTTTGGGTAGTGTATATATTTATGACATCAAGGATCTTTTTATATACTTATACATTGTGCAACTAGTTAATAATGAGACATTATCTTACAGCAGGAGGTATTTTTGCAATAGTTTATATTGATGAAATTAAGTTGGAATATTTTAATGCTGGAAGAGATCTTTGTACATATAATTATTTGGCTGGGAGGAGTTGTTCACCTGCACCATAATATACTATAATAATGTTTTTAAATGTAGGTATTCTAATTATGATGCCTTTGAGATGGGGTCAAGTAATGTTAACATTTAACCAGCATTTGAATCATTCTTCTACACATGCATATATTTAGAGGTTATGATTTTTCTTACTTTCTAGGTATATTACCCTACCATAGACATAGTTACAAATCTTTATTGATTCATGAAAATAGCTTGGTAGCACATTTTTATAGGTATTAAAGACAAGTTACAAGCTGAAAACAACTTATTTAAAGTACAGTAGATATTTATATAGTGTCGTTCACAGCTACAGACTTGGATCTTATTCAAATCTTTTCACAATACTACTGATTTTACATAGAATTAATCTTGTTTTAATCAATGTGACTGTCATGCAAACCAATTTAACTTCTGAAATTTGTGCATCTGCAGGAACTATACCATGTTTGGTTTTGGTTTTCGTTTTTAACATTTTGGCTGTTTCTGTTCTCTTCCATTGCTTTGGGCTTTTGTTGTTGTTTTTGTTTGTGTTTCTTTGTTGTTGATGTTGTTGTTTTGTTTTCCATTAAGCCTAGACTGGTCTCACACCACTAGCGGAAGAAGCCTCTGACGGTAAGACAGAGGTAGGTCAGGCTCTTTTGAATAAAGGGGCTGACGTTAATGCCACTCCACTGTCCTTTTCTAGAGATCCAGCTTTATCCACAGCTGCAGATAAAGGGCATTATACATTCTGTGAGCTGTTCATTGGCTGGCACGTTATCAGCACGTTATTTCTGTATGAATGTAAGTGTTACCATTCTCTGGGCAGTGTTACTGTGCAAAAATTCAGATGCAATTATTTCTATAACCTATACTATCCCCATACTCTTGCTGCATTTTATGATTTGTTTCAATACAACCTACAAATGTTTTTTTTTTTCTCTTAAAGCTTTTCTCTTGAAGCTTTAGGCTTCAAGTGCCCCATTGTCATATAGGATCAAGAGTTGTTGCTACTTTCAGTTGTTTGCCCTTTGTATATTAAAAATCTTAAAGGTCGGGGCTGGAGAGATGGCTCAGAGGATAAGAGCACTGACTGTTCTTCCAGAGGTCCTGAGTTCAATTCCCAGCAACCACATGGTGGCTCACAACCATCTGTGATGAGGTCTGGTGCCCTCTTCTGACCTGCAGTCATACATGCTGTATACATAATAAATAAATAAATCTTAAAAAAAAAAAAATCTTAAAGGTCTTTGCATTACACCCTAAATAGTAGCATTTGATTCTGACTATGCTTAATTACTGTTATTAAGAATTATTATTAATGAGACTTCTTACCTACTCTGAGGTCAAATGAATACTAAGGTTAACTGCATGTTGTAAATTCATGGATACAAATAATCTGAGGTAGACAATATTGCCTCCTAAGATACTGTTTGCCTCCCAGATACTGTTCATTTACTGTGTTGAAATATGTGATATTATCAGACTACAATTGATACTCAGAGTTATGTAGTTGTTAGTTTTAAAATAAGAAAAGAACACATTGAATACATGAATATTTAATTTGATTTTTAAGAATTCTCTGTAAAATAATTCTTAGAAAAAATGTTTCCTTGAGTATTTATTTTTTTCTTTAAATTTTCACAGTTGTTGATTTCTATTGCTACTCCCATAAGTGTATCTCGTTTAAGAGAGTGCTGTCTGTGTTTTCCGTTTTTAGAGAAACTTATAATGATGTCCCTCACAAGAATGAGAATAGTCTGCTGTGACTATCAGCAAATGGTGGACACCGAAATGTGGCTTATTTCCTGGTACTAGCAGGTACAGATGCACATACATCAGATAACTAAAAGATAAGGCCTCATAGCATCATTTAGAATCATCTCCATCTACTTGCACATAGCCCAGTATGCTGTGAACTATGATGTCAGGAGGCAGCATTTAATAAGTTCTCAAGATTGACCTGGTCCTGTACGACACTTATTTTACCTTTAATATGTGACTTGCTTCCAATCCCACAAGAATAATCATATAGTAAAATGTTAGGCCTCCTTCTTGGGGTCTCGGTACAGATCACTGAATGTTCCATAGGACAGGAGGTCCCACAGGCTGACACATGTGTTTTTGAGATTACTCACTGCCCCCAAGTCCTGCCATTCATGGATAAGTGGCTTGGAGGTGTGAGTACATTGTGTAGGGTGGATAAAACAGATTGGAAAAATACTCCCATTTGAGTTTTGACAAAAATAATATTCATTCTTTTATTTTTTGCTCTAGTCAAAAAGATGCATCAGATGCTTACTTAATGATTATGTTAAATGCTTTATACAAATCAGCTAACTCAAAATAGTTTTGTGTTATAATAGCTCAGATGTTATAATCGCTCTTCTAGTTCTTATCTAGATTCTGGCACTAAATACCTCAAATATCTTATGCATGCTCTGATCTTTAATGCTTTTTTTCCCCCTCTAAGACCCATGGTCCTTATTTTTAATTTATAATTTATTCTAATGTAGAAAGAAATTTAAGGAGTGTCTATAATACAGCAGGAGCACATGATACAGATGGAGGTATTCCATGTGTTTTAGAATTATTTCCTTTATTGTATTAAAGAGTGTGTGAGCCAGGTAGTAGTGGTACATGCCTTTAATCCCAGCACTCAGGAGGCAGAGGTGGGTGGATCTCTGTGAGTTCCAGGTCAGCCTGGTCTACAGAACAATTTCCAGGACAGCCAGAGCTGTTACACAGAGAAACTCTTGTTTCACTCCATCTCAAAAAAAAAAAAAAAAAAAAAAAAGGAAAAGAAAAAAAAAAAGAAGAACAAATGTGTGTGTGTGTGTGTGTGTGTGTGTGTGTGTGTGTGTGTGTGTGTTGCTGTTGTTGTTTATTTCCTCTTTAAAGTAAGTACAAAAAAGTAATTGAACAGGAGGACCAAGATCACCAATGCAGACATCTTAGCTCCCAGTCTTTACCTTACATAACGCTGTAATACAAGTGTCATCTGGGACCTTACATTATGTTGATGTCATTGCTGCTTTCTCTTCTTTGCATTCCCACTGGAATTGCTTCTGCTTATCCAAACTGCACCTCACTTAAATCTGCAAGGACCTGGTTTACATACTCACTGCCACTCTGGCTTCCTCGGGGACCGTTTCAAAGTACTAGATGACGGTAAGCAAATTAGTGACTTGATTCTGATGAACTTAGGTCAGCATAGCATCTGTTTTTCTCAACTTTGCTGTCACCTTTACTTCTGTGGCTTTGCCTGTGCCTATGATACAGTCTGTCATCCAAGAACATTCTTGGTGACCTGGTACCTCTTGTCCCCTGTCACTGTTCCTTCAAGTTGTTGTCTTGACACAGTCTGGACAGAAAACTCTAACTTTCTGGGGATTCAATAAAATGCTCTTCAAGTTCTTCTCTTTCAAATGTTTGAATTGCTCTTTTCCTCCAAAGAATCAAGGGAAGATGTTTGACAGAGTGAACATAAACACCTTTATTAGCAGTCTGAGTGAAAGAAGACAAAATTTCCTGGCAATCCCTACCTGGATTAAGTTAACATGAGGCAATAAATTTATGAGCTAGGTATTGGATAGAAAAATGATTTTATTATTTGAAATCCTTGTTCGTCAGGAACTGAGAAAGTTAGAAGAATCATGTATTTAGAGATAAAAATTAACAGTATCTTCTTTTCATTCCTCTCCATTGGCTTTTGTTTTCTATTTTGGGGATGTCACCAAAGCCTCATAGATCAAGCAAGTGCTCACCCACTCACCAAGTGATCACCTGTCTAACGCAAATTACTTTTGGCCAATATGCCCATTCACATGGACATAGGTAATCAGTGGACTGTATTGAAGGAAGTTTCCATTATCATGAGTTAGAAGGATAAATATAACTTTAGTCTTAAAAGAGAACTGAAGACAGAGATAAAAGTAGTAACAAATGTCAGTTTCAACAAGTAAATATGGTAAAACTCAAGATATCAAAAGCAACAAGTAGACAAGACTCACAAATGGAATCAATTTTGGCAACTATGCCCCAGTCTGGCTTTCTTTAAGGGATTTATTGATTTCTTCCATTTTTGTTTGTCTTTTCCTCAATTTCTTTAAGGAAATTTTTCATTTCCTCTTTAAAGGCCTCTTTCATCTTCATAAAATTATTTTTAAGATTCTGCTTCTTCTACACTGTGATGGTCGGGTATTGCTGTTGTAGAACCATGAGGTTCTGGTGGTGCCATATTGGTCTTTATGTTGTATGTACTTTCACGCTGGCATCTGTACATCTCTTCTTCCAATTGGTGCAAGAAAGGTCTGTGTCTGAGGAAGTTGCTCTTGGTCTAATCTGTGCTGGCTGTGTCTGGGTTTCAGGGGACCATTCTTGGTTCAACCAGTACTCTTGGCCCACTCAGTGCTCTTGGTCCAATCACAGCTCTTGGTCCAGTCAGAGCTGATATTCTGTATTTCAGGGAACTGCTCAGGTCATAGGAGAATGAATGAGTTTGGGGTATGGAGTGGGTCTTGTAGATTGCAGGGTCCAATGGGGGATGTTGGTGGAAATGCCTGTCTGTAGGAGTCTTCCCTGCTGGCCTCTTAAAGTCTTTTAATCTCTATTCTTCTTAAATTGCTTTTTCTTCTTAGTAAGGCTTGTAAAATCTAATGTGGTTTTCATTTTACTTGCCTTTTTCTCTTCCTTTTATAAGCTCATGATTTACCATCACACTTCATTTTTCTTGAGAAAATCTTAACTTTCTTCTATTTCTTAGCTATATCAAGTCACTTCCACTATGGCAATTAAAGTTCTTCTCAAACTCCTCCAATGGATGACATTAGTGTTCTTCAGACCACTTATCTAACTAGTGAGATGGCTCGGCAGGTAAAGGTTCATGCCACTGAGTTTGATGATCTCAGTTTTTCCCCCAGAATTCACATGTTAAAAAATGGCAAATGAATCCTATAAGTTATCCTGTGACACACACACACACACACACACACACACACACACACACACACACACACACTCACTTAGAGATAGCTCTTTGTGGCATATTCCAATAAGCAGTAAGCTTCTATCACTTATGACTCATCTTTTATTACCATACCATTTTGTTACCTTTTTATATCATTGATTTGCATATGCAATATACAATGTGATAGATTCAGTGATTGGCCCACTCAGGCTCCATCAGCCCACCCTCAAGGCTGCCTTCTTAAATAATAAACATTGATAAGCTGAAATCACAGTTCCCGCTCTTTCCTAGTAGGATTCCAGATTAACATTAAATTCTAAGGATTGTTTTGAGAGGTGAAATGAATTAGAGGCTTCTTGCTGCTTTTGCTAACAATTAACTCTTCGCAGAGGCAGGACTTCGTGCTTCTGTATATTCTCTGTACTATTGTGAACATCTGAGGCAATTGTGTGCATCAGCTTCCAGAGCCCAAATAGGCACAACTGGAAAGAGTTTGATGTAAGAGCACCACAGGCTGTACTCTGACTTTCAAATCTGCAACCTTTGTCCTATTTTCTGTGGCCTTTCTTAATTTTATTTAAAATCTCTTCCATTTAGTGCATCCAGTTTTTCCTGTATATCACTGAACACTTGCAAATTACTGTACATATCTTATTTGTGTCTTCACTGTTTCTTACTGTTTTAGCCACTAGAAGCTAAACCCATGGAGAACAGGAAGGTGGCTTACTCAGCACTAGAACATCCTTTTTACACCGACAGTCCTTGTCTAAAAACTGGGGCTAAGGAGGACTCAA
>CABHPR010149307.1:14214-25531 GCA_902168415.1 Peromyscus melanophrys | reverse complement strand
ATAATGCCACCATTGAGCATTTCTGCATGCAACATGCACCACACATAGAGCTAAGATGACACAGAATTAACAATGAAGAAACAATTCTTTTGGTACTAACTTTACTCTCTTTGTGAAAGAGCTATATTCTGTAAAGGGATATGAGTAAAAGGGGAAAAGATTCTTAAATGTTCTAACAAGTGAACACATGCTCTGAGGAAATTTTTGGGAAATATCAAGGTTTTGTGTCTCTGAGCTAATTGAAAATAGGATTTTGTTAGCTCCTTTGGTCATGAATTTTGATAATTCTGTAATGTTACCATGCTTCACCTTTCTCCTCACACCCCACTGTAGGAAACACTGCATGTATGGTGATCCTCTTTGTGAGGATGTTTGGGCCCATGTTAGCCTTTAATTCAAGTCATGGAACAACAGTTTGGTTCAGCTCATCTTTTCATTCACTTCCTGCTTTTGCATGTTTATATTTATGCAAATATTTGGAAATAAAACAATATAATTATTCTTCAGATATTGGCCCGCTGAAAGAATACATAAGGGAGGTGTTTTAGTTAGAAGCCTTGCAGGCCATCAGTACAATTTTGGGAAACTCCATGAGATAGTTACCCATCTGTATTGTCAATCTGTGCTTGTAAAGCTCTGTGTGCAGCTTCGCTTAAAGCTTTCATACGTCCTTCAGCTAATTGCTATTCCTGATGAATGCGTGTGGTATGAAGAGGGCTCCCCATCATCTGAAGACCAGTCAACTAGACTTGGAATAGTTCTAGAAAAAGTGTGACAGAGGAGAGAAAGTACTGACAGGTCAAGGAATGGGCTTGATAGTACCTCAGATCACAGGCACGGAAGCAAGAAACATCCAGGTCTCATCCCAAACATGTTATTTATAGCTTACTGGATTGTTGAAGGAAGCACAGGGGAAGGAGAGAAGCACACATTTCTCTTTTAAACACTGAGATCTAATTTACAGTGATTAAGTTTTTGTGTCTAGTCTCTGACACTTAGCATTTTTTTTTTGTTGTTTTTTTCGAGACAGGGTTTCTCGGTGTGGCTTTGCGCCTTTCCTGGAGCTCACTTGGTAGCCCAGGCTGGCCTCGAACTCACAGAGATCCGCCTGCCTCTGCCTCCCGAGTGCTGGGATTAAAGGCGTGCGCCACCACCGCCTGGCACTTAGCATATTTTTAAAGAGTCACCCATGTCCCTGCACTTTTTATTTAATGCCCAATAATACTCTACTGTGTGGATATAGCTTTCATTTATCATTTACCAATTGGTGGGCATTTTGTTATTTCTACTTTGTGACTATTATGCTGCTGTGTAATATCTGTGTACAGTTTGTGTGTGTGTGTGTGTGTGTGTGCGCGAGGATATCCTCTTTTCGGTTTTCATGGTGACAGACTTAGGAGGGCGTGCTTTGGTTGTTGACTGGCCTGTGTCTTACTCTTTGAAGGGTTGGCAGTCTTCAAAGTGCGTGCTGCCGCTTTGCATTTGCATTCTTTCACCAATGCCTTAATTAATTTCTTCAATCCATGCCGAAAGGGTTTATTTTATTTTATTTTCAAATTTTAGCCACCCTACTAGGTGTAGAGTGTGATTTCTTTGTAGTTTTGATCAATTTCCCAGATTAATAGTGACTTTTTTTTTCATGTGGCTCATAGCTTCTTTGGAGAACTATTTTTATCAAGTCCTTTGCTATTTTACAAATTGGGTTATTGGGTTATTTTTATTGATTTGTAGGAGCTGTTGGAGAATTCTGGAGAAGAATGTCATACCAGACATGTCACTTGTGACTATTTCTGTCACTGTACAGACTTCTGTTTTTCCTTTCTTGATCGTGTCCTTGTCCCCTGGGAGCTCAGGAGGGAACTAAAGCTTTGATGAGTTGATTTATGTAGTTTTCTTTAATTTCTTCTGCTCTGTTATCTTTTCTATGAAACCGTTCCCTTAGCCAAGGCCACAGAGATTTGTTACAAGGGCTTTCACCTTAGTTTTATAGCTTTATCTCTTACATCGTATTACAATCTTGTGTTAATTGTTTATGTGGTATGGATTTGGGGTTTACCCACTTTCATTTCCGTTTGGCTGTGCAGTGTCTACACATACTGCTGGAAGACATTATGATTTTGTCCTAAAAAAAGCATTTAAGAAACTTAGCTGTGACACTGTACTGCATTCTGTACTCACGTTGAATGTGATTATTGATATGGTAGGGTTAATGCCTGTCACCTTCCCTCACCTGGTCCCCCTCTGCTGCCTTTTATTTTAAAAAGGTATTTTCCCAGAAGTGTCTCAGTTACACAGTTGCTCCCTTTATTATCTCGTTTTCATTTATTTTGTCAGTTGTCCTGGGGATAATCTGCAACAATCAAATTCAGTTATTAATCTAAGAATGTGCAGAGCCCTGCATTCAACCCACAGTACTGAAAAGGACAAAACCACATACGTAGTTGAGCAAGTGTCCTTGTGGTAAGATTGAGCATCCTTTGGGTATATGCCCAAGAGTGGTATAACTGGGTCATGAGGAAGATTGATTCCCAATTTTCTGAGAAGTCACCCATGCTGATTTCCAAAGTGACTGTACAAGTTTGCACTCTCACCAGCAGTGGAGAAGTGTTCCCCTTGTTCCACATCCTCTCCAACATAAGCTGTCATCAGTGTTTTTGATCTTAGCCATTCTGACAGGTGTAAGATGGTATCTCAGAGTCGTTTTGATTTGCATTTCCCTGATGACTAAGGATGTTGAGCAATTCTTTAAATGTCTTTCAGCCATTTGAGCTTCTTCTGTTGAGAATTCTCTGTTTAGCTCTGTAACCTGGTTTTTTTTTTTTTTTTTTTTTTTTTAAACTTGGATTGTTTGGTATTTTGATGTCTAGTTTCTTGAGTTCTTTATATATTTTGGAGATCAGCCCTCTGTCAGATGTGGGGTTGGTGAAGATCTTTTCCCATTCTGTAGGCTGTCGTTTTGTCTTATTTACCATGTTCTTTGCCTTATAGAAGATTCTCAGTTTCAGGAGGTCCCATTTATTAGTTGTTGCTCTCAGTGTCTGTGCTACTGGTGTTGTATTTAGGAAGTGATCTCCTGTGCCAATGCATTCAAGGCTACTTCTCCCTTTCCTTCTGTGAGGTTCAGTGTAACTGGATTTATGTTGATGTCTTTGATCCACTTGGACTTGAGTTTTGTGCACGGTGATAGATATGGATCTATTTGCAATTTTCTACATATTGACATCCAGTTATGCCTGCACCATTTGTTGAAGATGCTTTCTTTTTTCCAAGGTACAGTTTTGGCTTCTTTGTCAAAAATCAGGTGTTCATATGTGTGTGGATTAATGTCAGGGTCTTCAATTCAGTTCCATTGGTCCACATGTCGGTTTTTATGCTAATGCCAAGCTGTTTTTATTACTATAGTTATATATAGTAGAGTTTGAAGTCAGGGTTGGTGATGCCGCCAGAAGTTGCTTTATCGTAAAGGATTGTTTTAGCTACCCTGGGTTTTTAATTTTTCCATATGAAGTTGAGTATTGTTCTTTCCAGGTCTGTGAAGAATTGTGTTGGATTTGATGGGGATTGCACTGAAACCATAGATTGCTTTTGGAAGATTGCCATTTTTATTACATTGGTTCTACCTATCCATGAGCATGGGAGATCTTTCCATTTTCTGACATCTTCTTCAATTTCTTTCTTCAGGGACTTAAAGTTCTTTTCTTTTTTTTTGTTTTTTTTGGTTTTTCGAGGCAGGGTTTCTCTGTGTAGCTTTGCGCCTTTCCTGGAGCTCACTTGGTAGCCCAGGCTGGCCTCGAACTCACAGAGATCCGCCTGCCTCTGCCTCCCGAGTGCTGGGATTAAAGGCGTGCATCACTACCGCCCGGCAAGTTCTTTTCATACAGATTCTTCACTTGCTTAGAGTTACTCCAAGGTATTTTATATTATTTGTGGCTATTGTAAAGGGTGACGTTTCTCTGATTTCTTTCTGGCCCATTTATCATTTGTATATAGGAGGGCTACTGATTTTTTTTGAGTTAATCTTGTATCCTGCCACATTACTAAAGGTATTTATCAGATGTAGGAGTTCCTTGGTCAAATTTTTGGGGTCACTTATGTATATTATCATATCATCTGCAAATGGTGAAAGTTTGACTGCTTCCTTTGCAATTTGTATCCCCTTGATCTCCTTTTGTTGTCTTATTGCTCTAGCTAAAACTTCGAGTACTATATTGAATAGATATGGAAAGAGTGGACAGTCTTGTCTTCTTCCTGATCTTAGTGGAATCGCTTTGAGTTTCTCTCCCTTTAATTTGATGTTGGCTGTCGGCTTGCTGTAAATTGCCTTTATTATGTTTAGGTATGTCCCTTGTATTCCTGATCTCTCCAAGACTTTTATCATGAAGGTATTTGGATTTTGTCAAAGGCTTTTTCAGCATATAATGAGATGATCATATTTTTTTCTTTCAGTTTTTTTTATATGATGGATTACATTGACAGATTTTTGTATGTTGAACCATCCCTGCATCTCTGGAGTGAAGACCTCTTGAATATGGGGGATGATTTTTTTGATGTATTCTGCCTTTATATGTTACTTGGCCTTTTTCCTTTGCAGCTTTTAATATTTTTTCTTTATTCTGTATGTTTAGTGGTTTGATTATTATGTGGTGAGGGTACTTTATTTTTTGGTCCAGCCTATTTGGTGTTCTGTAAGCTTCTTGTATCTTCATAGGCATTTCCTTCTTTATGTTTGGAAAGTTTTCTTCTCTGATTTTGTTGAATATATGTTCTGTACCTTTGAGTTGGTATTCTTCTCCTTCTTCTATCCCTATTATTCTTAGGTTTGGTCTTTTCATGGTGTCCCAGATTTCCTGGACGTTTTGTGTTATGATTTTGTTGGCTTTAATGTTTCCTTTGACCAATGTCTTTAAAGGATTTATTGATTTCTTCCAATTTTTTGTTTGTCTTTTCCTTGATTTCAAGGGAATTTTTCATTTCCTCTTTAAAGGCCTCTATCATCTTCATAAAGTCATTTTTAAGGTAATTTTCTTCTGCTTCTTCTACATTGGGATGTTCAGGACTTGCTGTTTCAGAGGATGGGTGGGTTTCCAAATTCTTGTAGTTTTTGTTCATCTGTGGATGTCTTACTTTCATCTTCAATTGAATGTGATTTTTCCTTATAGATTTCCTTATATGCACCTGTAGGCACTTGACAGCTCTACCTGAGCCTTGTTCTGTCTTTTCGCACAAAGCCAGCCAAAGTAAGAGATTGGGGCCTTCACAGGTCTTTCACGAGGATGTGTGCAGCCCTGTGCCTGTGTGCCATCTTTTAGTTTCCAAGATTGTGTCAGAGATTTTCAACACTCCCAGGGTATGTGAGCACTCACATGCACATGCACACACAAATTAAACAAACAAACAAATAAATAGATGTAAAACTGTTGTAGTAATTGTCTCTTATTGATACTGAAAACTTTTCCTTTGGGGATTATGGGAATTCTTTCACGTTCCTCTTGTGCCTTCTTCATGTGACTTCCATTAATCCTCAATAGCTTCACTGCAGACTCTTGTGTATTTCCCTCCCAGATATCAGTTCTCTTCTAGTAAACCTTTGTTCATTTTCCTGAGAAATGGTGTTAGAGACAAAACTCTGGGCATCAGTGACGCTTATTACTACTGAGTTGTTGCTATTTCTAAGGCATTTCAATGGAAAAAACCAGGAAACATTTTGTACTTAAGACAGTCATGAGGTGATAATAGTCAAATTTGAAGAGGCGTTATATAATTTCTTTTCTCATTTATAATTGTTACTTGCTTGTAGTGGGAAGTTTTTCTATGGTCCTGCCTGGGCCCTGCGGTAAGGACAAATCTCTCCCACTCACATCCCCCAAGTAAACACACAGAGGCTTATATTAATTATAACTGCTTGGCCATTAGGTCAGGCTTATTACTGACTAGCTCTTACATTTAAATTAACCCATAATTTTTATTTATCTTTAGCCACATGGCTTGGTACCTTTTCTCAGTTCTGCCTTATCATCTTACTTCCTCTGTATCTGGCTGGCAACTCCTGACTCAGCCCTTCCTCTTCTCAGAATTCTCCTTGTCTTCTTATCCCACCTATACTTCCTGTCTGGCTACTAGTCAATCAGCATTTTATTTATCAACCAATCAGAGCAACACATATTCATAGCATACAGAATGACATTCCACAGCACTTCCCCTTTTCTGTCTAATCAAAAAGGAAGGTTTTAGCTTTAACATAGTAAAATTACATATAATAGAACAGTTATCAAGGAAGAATTATAGTTACAATACTTGCTGGATCCTATAATATCTGAAGCTTCAAAAATACATAATGCAGTGAGCAAAAACGTGGCTCTAAAATCTATATTCTAAAACATAAATAATTAGATTTTAACATGATATTGATATTATTGAGGATGCTGAGTGAAGTATAAGCTTCCTTTGCCACTGCATTTGCTGTTAGTAACACTCTATCAAAGGTATTAAAGACTGTGTTCTAAAGCTACTAGAAATAATTCTTTTGTGATTATATCATCATTAGACACACCCCCTTTGTTCTGTGCTGTTTGATGACACCTAGGCTCAGACACACACATCATAAAAACATCAGTCTAGAAGTCTGTTTATTAAGTAGGGGAAGGAAGCGGTAGGTGAATGAAAATGAGAAGTTTTATAAAGTTTTAATCTTGGAGCCACATCAATAAGTCTTAATATCCAGAAAATAAAATTTAGATTAAAATGTTTTTCTAACTGGCGATAGCAAATAATCCTTTAGAGACCTGAGTCTGATATGAAGTAGAGAATTTAAGCTGGAAATACAAACTTTGAAGACGGTTATAAAATAGTGTAGTGAATGGAGAGGTCAGGACCAGAGATGAGAAAGCCTGTCACCTATGGCTTCCTTCCCTGTGGCAATGGTGTAGAAAAGGAGGCTGGCCACCTGCTCAGTGAGAAGGACAACCTGAGGATGACGGTAGCAGTGACTCATGGAGGTATGACCTGAGAAAGAGCAAGTCACCACCTGTCCTTTTAGGCCCTTTTTGTATTGCTGTCTTTTTTTTATATCCTGGAAGTCTAGAAATACAATCTGAGAGCAGGAAACATGGAATTGAGGGAGAGTGACTATGAAATGGGAGAGTGAGCCGCCATTCTATGGGAAATTCAAGTAAATCAATTCATGTTAGCCCACCTAACATGAATAGAGCTGTGGATTTAGGTGGAGAAGAAAAGGAATGTGTTATTGAAATGATCCATGTGAGAAATTACACACATCTTAGATGAGGGCAGAGTAACCTTGCGACATCAGTTTTGGTGAACATTGTAGTTACTTCAGACATAACGTGACAACTAATTTTGATTTATGTATTTATCAGTTATTTTAGTTTATGTTTAGTCTGCACCAACATTAATTTAATTATTCTGGCTAATACACTGGGACCATGGTTATGGTCACAGACTCTCAAATGTATTGCCAAGGAAGATGTGGCCATTGTGGGGGTAGAGAGCTGAGACGTGTCTAAGGTGACACAAAAAGGAGTCAGGACAAGATGGAGTTACTTTGGTCACTTCGTTATTTTCATGGTTCCAAGCACACCTAAAAAATGATAAAGACCTTTGCTTTTCAAAAATTTTAATTGTTGGGCTTGGAGAGATGCCTCAGTAATTAAGAGCGTGTTCTTTTAGAGAACCTGAGATTGGTTCCCAGCACTTACGTGACGAGGTGGCTCTTAGCCACCTCGAACTCCATCTCCTTTGTAACTCCAGCTCCCAGAAATCCAGTGTCCTCTTCTGGTGTCTTCAAGCAACTGCACTCACGTTCATACTCCAACACAAACACAAATGTTTTCTCATAATTAAAGTTAAAATATTTGAAAAAAATTAAATAGTTTAGCCTAAGTTTTAGAACTGAAGGAAGTAGTGATTATCAGGAGAGAAATGGAGGGTGGAGAGGTTGATGTAACTTCACTGTGTTCTGCTCCGTGGACCCATTGAGCAAAGGCAAATAACAGTAGGAAAGGCTGAGGGACACATTGCTTTCTTAGCAAAAGACTCCTCGTATTTCAGTTTCTGATAAGAGCAGCTGAGGCAAAGTTAAGAGATGATAGATGTCACTGTGGACACACAATGAAGAGCCATGCAGGCCTCCTTTACCTTGGTGGATATTTTCCACAGGTAAGTTAGGATAAGAAAGCTTCCAAGGAAGCGTGTGAAATTCATTTGTGTGTGTGAAGGGGAATGACAGCTTATTCATACCAGTGATTATTGCAGCAGAGAAGAAGGTGGAGCATGAAAGACAGGGAAGGCAGCAGGTGGGGATGAGTAAACCCGGGCTGTGGAGGTCGTCCTTCCGCCACAGTGTTCCCACTAAGTGATGCTTCTTCCTTTTAGCTCTTGAAAAACCTCAGACTTGCCACTTTGCTTGTAGATGGAGAATCAACTCATCCAATTTCAATTATTACTGCAGTACTTAGGTTGGAACTAAGTTCTGAAGGTTTATAAACACAGTTCAAGTGTTAGGATAAACTGATTATGTAATCCTAGTTTTAAGAATTAGTTTCACAGTTCTAATTTCTAACATTCTGGGGTTCAAAAGAGGACCATAAATAACCAATATAAAACATATTGAATTATAGAAACTGTGGAAAAGATTATATAGTAATAATTATGTAGTAAGAATTAAAATGACATATACTGTATTTTATTTGAGGATTAATACATATTAAAATAGTAGAATTTGAAATGGAGATTTGACTTAATTTTGTTTGCTTGATGACCCAGTGCAAGATGAGTAGCTTACATTTATTTGTGATGATCTCTCACCATTCTGGGGTATAAGGGGCTTAAGTGGGCTTTTCTTGCTTGGGGTCTGATCTGTCATAGAACTGTAGCTCAAAGCAGCTGAAGCTAATGTCGTCTGATTGCTTAATAACTCACATGTCTGATATGTGAACTATGATGTTATGTCTGAACATCATGTATGTTTTGCTCCTAATTTGCTTTTTTGTCTGAGTGTTTTATCACAACAACAGAAATGAAACCAAAACAGATTCTATAGAGTCTATAGTATAGACCACATAGTTTACTAAGAATTGTGGGAAAGAAGTGTCTCTGTCTGAAATTATGAATCTGCTTCCATGGGGTATTAACCAGAAAGACGTTGTTCTCCAGTTATATAATAAATAGATTTAAGCTCTCTGAAACTGGTATGCATGAAATAATCATTTGGTGAAGAGGCTGTTTATGGACCTGTGGCTTGAAGGCAGCACTAAAGAAGTGGCCTGGGTCCTTCCCTGAAGGCTCATTCTTAACTGCACCAGCAGCTGGTGCGGTGAGGCAGGTGAGCAACAGTCTGCAATAGCAGGTCTGGGCAGATGGAGGAGGTCGGCTGTGAATCTCCTTTAGGAATGCATAACCTCTGGAATTCTGCAGCATGTAAGTAGGAGAGCTGCAAGAAGAAAACTGGGATTTCTTGACGTCCTGGTACATGGCATCTTGAGTATTTAATTTCATTGAAAAATAGTGAAACAGATGTTAAATGGGCACCATAGGTGGTGTGGACTAGTTCATACTTGTTACACACCAAGAAGGTCTAAGAATGAATACATAACTAATCATCAGTTTTTATCACATCATAGCTTGTACTTGCATGGATGTAGGAGCATCATCTACTGGAGCATCAGTAGCCTTTTGGGGGCTATATCCCTGAAGATGACTGACTGACTTCTTTCCCTCAGCAGCCATCAATTGACAATAGCTTCTTAGCTGGAGGTGGAACTTCATGAGCCATGGAGCTGGGGCGGGGATGGGGGTGTGTTGGAAAGAAGGGAATGGATACTGGATTGGATCAAAACACATTATATGCATGTATGAAATTCTCAAACAATAAAAAATAATGAACAAAATCTGTCTAGAAAAAAAGGTAGTCATGAGGATTAGAAGAAATAGTGCATGTAACACTTAACACAGGGTTTAACTTATAATAATCAGTAAGTGTGCGTGATTATTAACTCATCCCTGTTGTTTGAATCTTAGATGGTCTTTTAATAAAAAAAATCCAGAGCCAGATATCAGGGTGAAAGCTGAAAGATCAGAGAAGCAGAACAGCCAGTCACTAGTTCTTACCTCTATGAAATCCTCAGCCTAAAGAGAGTGAGTTCCTGTTTCCTTATGCCTTATGTACCTTTCTCTGCCCTGCCATACTACTTCCTGGGTTTAAAGGCATGTGTGCTTCCCAAGCAAAGGCATGAGATCTCAAGTGCTGGGATTAAAGGTGTGTGCCACCACTGCCTGGCTCTGTTCCTCTCCTATGCTGGAGCAATCTCATGTAGCCCAGTGTGGCCTTCAATTCACAGAGATTCAGACAGATCTCTGTCTCCCGAGTGACAGGATTAAAGGTGTGTGCCACCACTGCCTGACCTCTATGTCTAATCTAGTGGCTGGCTTTGTCCTCTGATCCTCCGGCAAGCTTATTAGGGTACACAATATATCACCACACATTTCCTTTACATTACCAAAAACATAACTTCCCCAAGGATGCTTCCAGAAGTAGGACTTTAGGTTGAAAGTATTTTAAGAAACTGAAAGGGAATTCACTTTAATTTAAAATTTATTTTTATTTTTATTTATGTATTTGTGTGTGTGTGTGTGTGTGTGTGTATGTATGTGTGTGTGTGTGTGTGTGTGTGTGTGTGTATTGCTGTTGTTGTTTGTTCCACTTTACTCTAGGCAAGCTGGTCCTTGAACCCCAGCACCGTTCTCTTTTCTCTGCTTCTCGACTTCACATCTCATATTAAGGATTTGGGGATTAACTCAGATCATCAGGCTTTGAGGCAAATGCTTTTAACCATTGGGACATCTCTTAGTTCATTCACGTTCAATGTACTTGATTAATAGATATTTCTATCATCCCAAACCTAAGTGTCTAACCAAGAATAGTTAGGGTTGCATTTAAATCAACACTTAACAGAAAAAAAAATGCAATGTCTTTTAAGAGTAGGAAGAGAAACGTTTAATTTTAGGATATGTGTGGGCTGTAGATTATTAACGTACACATAGAAATTTAAAGTAAGAAAAAATATGTTAATACCAATACCTCAAAAATATAGATATATTTAAAAGCATGTTTATGAAATTCTAAAAGAGTTAAAGTCAATATATTATTAGGCATTTGCTCTTCTGTAAAGAAAAGTTCAATAAAAATCTAATAAATGACTGATTTAAAATTAAAAATCAGATTTTATGAAATGGTGTTTATGTCTTTGACCATCTCACTGATCACTTACTAATAAAAACTTCTAGGATTCCCTAGGCTGCA
>CABHPR010149307.1:0-13821 GCA_902168415.1 Peromyscus melanophrys | reverse complement strand
TGTGTGTGTGTGTGTGTGTGTGTGTGTGTGTGTGTGTGTGTGTGTGTGTTTGTGTGTATAGCTAGAGTTTTCCTGCCTGGCCCACGGTCAGGACAAATCTCACTCACCCGCCAGCCAGTCCCGCAGCTGCTCAGATCCAACCAAGTAAACACACAGAGACTTATATTGCTTACAAACTGTATGGTCACAGCAGTTATCTAGTTCTTATATCTTAAATTAACCCATTTCTATTAGTCTATAAGTTGCCACGTGGCTCGTGGCTTACCAGTACCTTACATCTTGCTTGTCATGGCGGTGGCTGGCAGTATCTCTGCCTCAGCCTTCCACTTCCCAGAATTCTCCTCTCTCCTTGTCCCGCCTATACTTCCTGCCTGGCTACTGGCCAATCAGTGTTTTATTTATTAACCAAACAGAGCAACACATTTAACATACAGAACATCCCACAGCACTTCCCTTTTTCTTTTTTTCAAAAAGGAAGGTTTTAACTTTCACATAGTAAAATTACAGATAACAAAACAATTATCAAGCAAAAATTACAGTTATAAGAAAGTCTAAATTTTTAAAGCATTTTAAATGCCATATTCTGTAGGTCTTTGAAGTATTTGGATATTACCTATCTATCTGAAATATATCTATGTATACCTAGAAGACTAAACTAACATGACTATAAGTTTGATTATCATAGAAGACTAATTATAATTATCCATTACAATTTAAATGAGTTACATAAACATAACACCTCAAACAAGAATAGAAATATATATACAGTATAACAAAGTTAACTTCAAATTTGAATCAATAAACTAAAATCTATACCAGTGTAAAATATTTCAAACAAGTTGTTGCTCTTTAAAAGTAGATTCATTAATCTACCCTTTCATCCTATCATATCTATATCATATCCCTTTATTTCTTTAGAAAGAGATTGCATTTATAATCAACCTGTTTTAAATAAAAATATTGGTTTTTCTCTGTCACATACCACAGGGCTCTTCTGATATGGAACAGAAGAATCTCTTAACCTTTTTTTTTTTTTTTTTTTTTTTTTGGTTTAGTTAGGGTTTGAGAAGAGGGGAGCCCATTTCCTCTCCAAAGCCAGCATGGTATATTTGGGAATTTGGGCGTAGCTTCTCTTGCTACTTCCTGCTGGAGGGGGGCACTGTATCTTATGGGGACACAAAGAAAATTTTAGAATTATGGAGTAGTCCTTGAGGGTGTATTGTCTGAGCCAGTTGCCTTGAAATCATTATGAATGTTGGATCATCTGGGCCATGGTGTTATCAGAGACCTTTCAGGAGGTTTTGGTTGGTCAAACCTGATGTATCTTAATCTGGAACAAATCCATAGCCTCTGGCTTTCTGTGGAAACAAAAGCAGAGCCTCCTTTCTAAAGCAACGTATCTTTACATCCAAATTTTGAAGTCAAGGTACTTTTAAAATATACATATTGACTTAACAGCTTTTACAATCAAATGTCTTTCTGCAGTTAAGAATATCAAAGAGAACATAATCCAGATTCTCTGTGTGATATCCATTTTTATGTGGCTTATTTTTTATATTAATTTTACTGTGTCTTTAAAGACTTTATTTTAAAAAACTATCTGTTTATATAACTATATATTCCTTTTTCTCTCTCTTTCAAGCCTACGTACATTTTTTACACACATTGTAAAGCATTTAAAGTCTTGTTTCATCTGAATCTGTCTTATTGTGAATCTGATGCTTTAAACTGTAGCATTTATAAGACTGAAAAGGCCGCTGTGGCTGCTGGCTCCACCCACCTTAGCTTCCCAACATGGCGGTGGTGTGTTCACCGCCAGCTCTGGAAGACATCAACTCTCAGAAACAGTGGGTCTATGCTTCTATCAAAGCAGCGTGTAGCCCAGAAACCGCTTTTTATGTTGTGTGGCTTACAGAACCATCTGTGTAACTCAGCGGGAATAGCTCAAGCACACATGTTGTGGCGTCTAGCTGTCCATATGAAACATGAAGCAGGAACCTGGTTTTGGCTCCGTTTAGAATTTCTTATTAAATATTCTCAGGTATAAGGTGGAAACTCGAGCCATTGGGCGCCATTTGTTGCTAGAGTTTTCCTGCCTGGCCCACAGTCAGGACAAATCTCTCTCACCCACCAGTCGCACAGCCGCTCCAGTCCCACAAAAAGAGGTGTAAGTGTATAAATTTGAAAGACGTTATAAGACAGTTCTGTTAGTGATGTAAGTTAGGATAGAAAGTGAATCAGGTACATTTTGGACTTACCAAAATAGGATAGATAATGGAATTATTTTCTCTGAATTTGTCAAATACAAATGGACTAGACATTTTTTAGGTATTTATTGCTTGTATGTATATATGGTATATAGTTATTGTACTTTTGTATATAGTTTTTCTTATATTAGTTATAACTTTTTTCCTTTTTTCTTTTTATTAAAATAGAAAAGGAGAAATACGGTGATATTTTATTTGTACTGAAATGTGATTTTATTTGTATGTTAATAAATAAAGTTGCCTGGGGGTCAGAGCTAATAGCAAGCCATAGCAGAAGTCTGGCAGTGGTAGCACACGCCCTTAATCCCGATCACAAGACAGGCAGATCTCTGTGTGTTCAAGGACACCACCAGCATGGAGACACACGCCTTTAATCTCAATACCAACCATAGAAGACCTGGAGGTCTGTATAGATGGGCAGTGACGAGGAGGTCATGTGGTTGGGTTTACAACCAATGAGAAGGCAGAACAGAAAATCTATAAAGAGACAGATACATAGGAAGTAGTGCTCTTGCTGAGAAGAAGGACGGCAGCGGCAGAGAAGGGTAAGCTCAGCTCTCAGCTACTGCTCTGACCTCTTGGGCTTTTAACTCTGCAATTGGCTCTGTGTTTCTTATTTAATAAGACTGTTACATCTACAGTGTGTGTACACCTGTGCAGGCCAGAAGAGGGCAGCAGATCCCCTGGAGCTACAGGCTGTTTTGAACCACCTGATGTGGTTGGGAACCGAGCTCAGGTCCTCTGGAAGAGTGACAAGTGCTCATAAGCACTGAGCCATCTCTCCAGCCCAACGTCATACTTTTTAATCTGCAAACTTCTGTGGAGTTGGGAAGACCGAGGTGCCTAATCTCAGGGAGTTTTTCTTTAGAGGTACAAGTATGTTGGAAAAGTGTTGCAGCATGGTGAGATGGCTTGGTAACCTTTCCTTACCTCTTCAGTGTGTGTGAGACAGAGGGAGACATAAATGGATACATTATGGTCATTGCCTCAGACTTCCCGGGGTGGAAATGTTTGTAATCTAGACTTGGGTCTCATCAATTTAAAACTTGTTGAGGTTGTAGAAGTTGGTGAGAGAATCGAATGTGTTCAGATGCTTTTATCTTACATCGAGGCTCTGTTTTAACAGGATTTTGTTGTCTTTGTGGCACTGTGGAAAACTGGGGATGATCTAAAGGGATTGCCATCCAAACAGTATCCTGTTTAATCTAGAGGACGGTGCCTCACAGGGACAGTAGGTACTGTGCCTCACAGGAACAATAGGTACTGTGGCACATGAAGCAGCGATTGGCTGGACCATCAGCAGGGCAGTGTGCTACCTGACTCACCTGGGTGTCACAGGCAGCTGGTGCAGACACCTCAACAAACTATGCGCAGCCAAAGAACTAGGGTTCTTTTGAATAAATTCCATTGTTGGCAGTGGTGATGCAAGCCTTGAATCCCGGCATCCAGGAGGCATAGACAGACTATCTCTGAGTCAAGGCCAGCCTAGTTTACAGAGTGAGGTCCAGGACAGCCAGGACTACACAGAGAAACCTTGTCTTGAAATACAAAAACCAAAAACCAAACAAACCAAAAAATCCATTGTTAAGTTCACATTATATAAAAATGGAAGGATGACCAGAAAATACTGTAGTAAACAACAATAAATAAAAGACTACATTTTACTAAAAATAGAAAAATAAACTTGAAGAATAACTCCTATTTGGGAATAAAGGAAAATGCAACTCTTCTAAACAACCTTTTTTCACACCAAACTTTGAAATTCAGAATATCATATGATCAGAAGCTGTGCTTGTTCAAAATAGAGGTTATCCACAGCTATATATGCCACAAAGCCACATTTTTTAGTGGGCAAAGAATAATGAAAAGTATCGTAGTCCTTGATTTATGAAACTTAAAAATACTACAGTGAATAGAACTGAATTGAGAGTTGATCAGTGATTAAGAAAGGAGAACAAAAACCAAAACCATGGACTTCTGACTCAGTAGAGGCCAAAGTAAGCAGTGTATAGATAGGGAAGGGGACCCCTTCGGCCCCAGCCTTCAGCCAAGCTCACAGGTCACTACATCATTCTATCATGCAGTTAGGTCTTCAGCATGAAAATTGGCTCTAATCAGTGACCTGTTTGAGTTTTGGGGAATAATTTAAAGACCAGAAGACACTTAATAAATGATGTTGCTAGAGGTTTTACACTTGCTATAGAAGCCTGATTAAATAACTCTTGTAGATAGCAGATATTGGGGACAGAAGGGGAATCAGATAGTAAGAAGCGTCAGTATCTCTTCGGACACTGTAGCCAAGGGTTGATTGGAAGAAACAGTGAAGAATAGGACTCAGGAGAGTTGGAAGAACAAAATCTACAATTGGCAACCTTTGGGAACGAATCTTCATGAACCTGTGGTCATGATCCTGTATTCCCTTAGATGTATCTACATCCCTGCATCTTCAGATTAGATGCCACTATGAAGTCGTACAGATTGTAATACAAGCTCAAAGTGATGCATCAAAGGACCTGGTGTGGTTTTTACTAAGGGCATGTATGGGAGCATGAAGTGGACTGGAGGTATTTAAAAGAAAATAGTAAGGATTTTTAAAAAAGTTGGGTGTGGGGGAAAGATGCTGCACATAGTGGCTTCTTCTTTCCAGAGCATAGTGTAGAAGAGGAAACAAAGCTAACTGCTGTGGAGAGCCCTGAAAACCCATTCAACCAGCCGGGTAAGCTCAGCAGCAGCAGCAGCAGCATGTGGATGACAGGCACCTTTGACAGGATGTGATGAGTGACCGTATCACTGGGCTATTTGGCTTTCCTCCAAACCCCAAATTCCAGTCTAATTTGAGAAAACCATCAGAGAAATTCCAGTTGAGACACACACTATAAATATGCCAGGGTGCCACAAAATGACAAAAATCACAAGAAAAAAAATTAAAGAAACTATCACAACCTTAGGTGTCTGAGAAAACATGAGGCCTAACATATGTCCTGGAACAGAAGGACACTAGGTAAAAACTTAGAAAATCTGAATGAAAAGCTATATTCAAATTGCATTATATATTACTTCTTGTTTTACTTTGAAAATGACTAATGAAAATTTATTTTAAAATTTTAAATTTTTAAAAAAAAAACATACCTGTAAGCTAGGTGATTGAACTTGGGCAAGGAGCTGTTTCTGCCAGTGTTTGTGTCTCAAACAGTCTCGCTTGTTTTCTATGCCTCCCTCTCACTGGAGCCCTGGAAAAGACACACACAGATAGATACAAACTGCGGTTCCTAACACTGACAAACTGCAGTTCCTAACACTGACAAGTTTTGCCCTTCTTCTCTGCCATTGATAGCTCAGCTTGCTTGTCTTCTTGACATACTCGGGAAGAGGGAACGTCAGTTGAGGAAGTGCCTCCATCAGAGAATGTCTGTAGAGCATTTTCTTGATTGCTAATTGCTAAGGGAGGGCCCAGCATACCACATTCTTAGATAGAGGCTGGACTGTCTAACAGTAGCTGATTCCAAGCTGGAAGCAATTCAGTAAGCAGCATTCTCCCATGATCTGCTTCAGTTCCTGTCTCTAGGTTCCTGCCTTGATTTCCTGTCTTGGTTTTCCTCGGAGGCAGATTATAAACTGTAAGCTGAAATAAACTCTTTTCTCCCCACGTTAATTGTGGCCAGTGTTTTATCACAGCAATACAAGGCCAATGAGGACAGCCAAGATGGATGACACCGGGACAGGAGCATCTCCAGTACCCCCAGAGTGCTTTCCTCTGGGTCTGTGTCTGCTAGGGTGCAGATATACCTGATGCACTGACTTGAGTTAAGGGTGCCCATGCAATCAATCATCACAGTCTCTATTTTTTTTTTTTTAAATACAGGCTTGCATTCAGTCCCCTTCTGTCCTTGTTCAGATTTAGTGGGCTCCCCATGCTTCTCATACACCTCAAGCATTCTGATGTTGCTATGATGGGTGTCCTCAAATGGGATGGTTCAGAATGCCAGTGATCTTTTCACTTAGTTTTCTGACTCTGGAAACTGAAGGTCTGGACCCTGGAGCCTGGAACCTAAACATACCGACCCTTGACTATGCAGAGATGGATTCTCCTCTCACCTCGTGACTACCCCGGGGCCACAGCTGCTCTTTGTGCCTTGTGACAGTTGACAAACCGTAAGACCCAGCATGTGTTCAATGTCAGGAAGCTGGAAAGACGTAAGAACCAGATCAGAAGTCAAGGCTGGCTCTGGGTCCCATCGTTGCCTCTGGTTTAGGAGGTTCCTAGGGGCTTGACACCCTAGGAGTCCTCCGTGTATCAGGTAGAAGCTCCATGGCGTCTGTGGTGGGATGTCTTCTGAGGCCCTGCCAACAACACTTCCATGTTCTGTGAAATCAAATTTCTGGGATGATGCAGAGAGGACATGGCTCACAAGGTACGTGTGTGTGTGTGTGTGTGTGTGTGTGTGTGTGTGTGTGTGTACACATGGATGTCTTGTCTCTGCTTTTCAACCTTTGAGTGGTAAGATACGGAAAATAATCGCACATTTCTATGTGACCCCAGTCTGAGGATACATTGGGAGGTTACAATGAGAGCAAATTCTCTGCCAAAATAACAGTGTGAAAAAGTGTGGACCTTGACTGCCATAGATCCTGAATTTACAAAATTTTCTGCAAGTAAAGCTTTTAAGAGGTGATTCTTCACATTTTTCAAAAAAGATTTATTTTTTTCCATCTGTATGTTTGTGTGTGTGTGTGTGTGTGTGTGTGTGTGTGTGTGTGTGTGTGTGTATGTGCCTGTGTGGTGGTGGTGGTGGTAGTGGTGGTGGTGGTGTGTGTAGGCAGAGGCCAGAAGAAGGTCCCTTGGAGCTGGGGTTATGAACAATTGTGAGTTGTGTGATTTGGATGCTGGGAACTCAATTTGCACCCCCTGGTGGATCAGCAAGCAAGCGCTCTTAACTGCTAAGTGTTCAGGGCCTGATGCATCAAAAGTAACCTTTTAATACATATATATATTTTTTATTTTATTTTCTTTGGTTTTTCGAGACAGGGTTTCTCTGTGTAGCTTTGCGCCTTTCCTGGATCTCACTCTGTAGCCCAGGCTGGCCTCAAACTCACAGAGATCCTCCTGGCTCTGCCTCCCGAGTGCTGGGATTAAAGGCATGTGCCACCACTGCCCGGCTTTTTTTTTATTTTTATTTTTTATTTTTTGGTATATTTTTTATAAACACAGTTTGAACTAAAATGTGTCCCCCTGGCCTCTGGGTTGAAGCCTCCAAGTTCACCAGGCTTTTCTCTTCTCCACCTGCCGTGAGCACGAGCAGCTCCTCTACAGCCCGGGTGCCCATTGGTCAGCAGAACTACAGTGTTTCCAGTTCTGATGCAGGAGACTCCTCGGGAAGCATTCCCGGAGGAAACCATTCCTTATATGTCGGTAATGCTGAATCTCTGGGAAGAAACACAAGTTTTATTTCACTCGTACTAATTAGAACTGTGCCAAATGACATCATTTCCAGAAAAATAAAAATGTGTGTGAAATTATAGCATTACTGTTTATGCAGAGTTATAGGTGAAAGACTTTAGATTCTTAAGACCTCTTTTCACAATGCCAGGAATTATTTTTTTTTAAATGCTTTTGAAGATGGAGTGGTGCCATCTAATGGTGATACAAGAAACCTTAAGCACTTGAATCGTATTTTTTCAGAAGAATTAAAGTCCATAAAGAATTTAATTTAAAGAATTAAAAAGTCCATAGCTGGAGATGCTATTGGAACTGTGGGCTGCCAGGGAGAACAGTGTTCTTTCGGGGCGTGTTCCCTGATAGATCAACCATAATCCAGTGAACTGCCTTACACCTACGATTCCATGAACAGCAGGAATTGGACTTTGTGATTTTTAAAAAAGAAAAAGGCCATGAAGTTGGAGGTGGGGGTCAGGAACTGATCTGGGAGAAGTCAGGGGGAGGAATGAGGGGTGGATATGATCAAATGTATTATATGCATTTATCAAGTTATAAAATAATTAATATTTTTAAAATTAATTTAATTAATATTTTTTTAAAAAAATTAAGTATATCTTAACTGTGCCTTGACAGTCAGATTTCTCACCACACAGACAAACTTAGATTTAACTAATTGCTTCTGTGTGTGCCTCAAAATATTTGGAGTAGTGAGACTTTCATTTTCCACTTTGCAAAAGTGAAACAGAGAAAGTGCAGTGGAAGTCTGTGGTCTTCTAGAGCCCCACCTAGCTCTAGCATTGAAGCATCTGAAGAAGTTTCAGGTGTGGTCCAGTTCGGAGCAGTGTGAATGGCTTTGCCTTTTGCTTCTCGGGGATTCATGCAAATGGGCATAGATCGTAATATGCAAAATGTTAATCTTAAATATTGTGCAATGAAGTACAGACCTCAGATTTAAAAGAAATGTACTCAAGTAATGCATTTCCTTATATTAAGTAGAATACTTTCAGTCTAGACAGAACCATTCAGTCAGGTGGTGGTTAGAAGCTGGAAGTCTTCTCTGTGTCCAGAGGGAATTCATCAGTCATGGATTCTTTTGGGGGAAAAAAGTCTTAACGTACAATGAGCAAAAGTTTACAAGCCTGACTCATGTGAAATAAGGCACTTTGAAGGCTTTCTCAGTTCATTACAGAATGAAGTCACTCTCTATTAATCCTATTTCAAGAGTATGTAGGAAGCAGAAGTGAACTCGATGTGAAGCTTTCTGGGTTAAGTACAAACTGGTTAGTGTCACATCAGACACCCCCAATATCCACAACCCACTGAGCATCTGTTACATTAGGCAAAACGTATTTATGTCTTTACCTTGGAATTTTTTTCAGATTTTCATGAAGCGTCTTTGTCTGAGCTCTGTTTATCAGTAGTGAGCAAAGCTTAATTCAACAGAGCATGTTTCTCTAAACCTTGTTTGCACCTGTGCCCTTTATGATACTCAAAATAGCTGCACACCACTTCTTTTGGAAACTGCAAGCATAAATTCAGTTGTAGTATGGAAACAAGAAAAAACAGGTTTTTCATACTTGCCAAATACAAGCATCTCAGATTAAGAATTCTTAAAAGCTAAATAATTGATTATATGAAGGATGAAACTTCTCTTGTTCCACAGGGGTAATTCTATAGTTTTAGAGTGCCCCTTAGTAAATGTAATAGAATTGGAGTAATTCTAAACTTGAAAACCTTGCTCCATCAGGATCATATTTTCAGTATTGATTACCTGGTGGTCACACTGTGGGAAGATGCTTGCTGAGGCACCAATGGCAGAGGCTGAGGCGGAAAGCACCGTGCTCCCCTTTGTCTGCACTAGTAATGTTCATTTCTTCCAGGACATGTCTCCCACTTGCAGAGTTTGTACAGTTGTTTTATTCTGAAACTATAAAAGTCAGAGTTAGCTTTCAACTTGATGAAACACAATTTGGGTATGAAAGGCGAGCACTCCAAAGCTGAGCCACGTCCTCAGCACACAATGGAAAATGGAAATTGGTTCTTATAAAATTAATTGAATTCTTATAGTTTACACTGCTGTTTTGAGTCTTTATTGATCTCCTTTATTTTTACCCGATTTCTTTTTTAAAGATAATGAGAATTAATTTCTTCTGGAACTATTTTGAGCAACACGACCCGGGAACACAGATTCAACTTCTGTTTTCCAACATGGAAGCAGTTTTTACAGTTTTACAGAACAAAGAAAGTTGTAAATCAAGAAAAGTGTAAAATATATTGGTGGGGACATCAGGGAGGTAAAATGAGATGGGGAGAGTTTTTCTCTAGGTCCAAGATGCTGAGCTTTTCTTCAGTTTCTCAAACCCCACCTCCTTATTCTATTGTGCTTTTACAGTTATTGAGATTTTAACTAGAAGACTGTTCTCATTTTCTTAGACTACACTTTACCTCTTACATTTCTCAAGGTACTCATTAATATGAACAATATGGAGAAAGACACCAGCCTAGATAAACAAGATCAAACATTCAGCAACAATAATAAATATGACATTTAGTGTTATGTGCTGAGTATCTAAGCGAGAAATAAAGTTGGACAAATATTATTAAAAAGATCTGGAAGCTATTGTTGCTGGTAGACTTCGAGTTCCAACATATGGGGCTATACATCTGTTGCCTTGCTGAAGGCAGACACAGCTGACTCTGGGAACCTAGGCAAAGCCACTGTCTTTGGACAGCCCAGTGTACAGAATCACCGCTTGGAGAGCATTCTCTTGCACCTGTCATCATGGCCCGAGGACTGCTATGTCCTACAGGATAAGAAGGATGAAGTAAGTTGAGGAATTAACAAAAGCAAAAAGAAACCAGATCTTGCCTCAAGTTACTGTTTGCAGATTTCCACCTGTCTTCACATTGGCAAATAGGAACCTTTTTTATGAGCCTTCACAGAGGCCTGGGCACCTTTGGGAGCCTGAGCTGGAGCTGTGGCCTTGCCTTGGTTTGAATGTTGGGCTTGGGTTGACAGAACCTATGGCCCTTGGTCATTGTACTGGCTGGTTTTATGTGTCAACTTGACACAAGCTGGAGATATCAGAGAGGAAGGAGCCTCAGTTGAGGAAATGCCTCCATGAGATCCAGCTGTAGGACATTTTCTCAATTAGTCATCAGTGGGGGAGGGCCCAGCCCATGGTGGGTGGTGCCATCCCTTAGCTGGTGGTCCTGGTTCTTTAAGAAAGAAGGCTGAGCAATCCAGGGAAAGCAAGCCAGTAAACAGCACCCCTTCATGGCCTCTGCATCAGCTTCTGCCTCCAGGAGCCTGTCCTGTTTGAGTTCCTGTCCTGACTTCCTTCCATGGTGAACAGCAATGCTGAAGTGTAAGACAATAAACCCTTTCCTCCCCAACCTGCCTTTTGGCCATGGTGTCTCGTTGCAGCAATAGAAACTCTGACTAAGACAGCCATGTAGCTTCCAATCCTCTTCCCAAGCTTGGGGCGAAGGACACAAGCAAGGCCTCCGAGTCTGCGGCTGGAGCCCTTTGGCGTCTTGGGCTTAACCGCCTTAGGCTTCACAAGGGCCTTAATGGCCTCTGCATGCGCACTCACTGCCTTTGCACTGTTTGCCTGCCTCTTCTTCAGGCCTTTTTTGTGCTTCGTGGCAAGACGCATGTTCCTCAGGAACTTGGGATTGGCCTCCCTAGGAGATTTGTATCCCTGTGACTGTAGTTTCTTGGTGCCATTTCTGTGACATTGTGAGGATTGGTTGTGTGTGGTGTGGTTCTTGGACCTGGCCATGTCTGCACGGTAACCTGTGGCTCCCGAAGCTCCTGAGACCAGAAGAGAAGGAACGACTTGAGGAATTCTTCCTAGCCATTCATTCCTAGTGTCCCGTGTAAGACAGTGAAATGGGCAGGAACACAGTGTGGCTCAGCCCTGCTTCTGCCGCTAGAGGAAAAGGAAACATGCTCTTAAATCAATCCCCTCCCCCACCCCTGTGTGTTTTGGATGAGTGGACATGTGCATGCCTTCATGGATAACATTTTTGGGTTTGTTTTTGCAAATATCGGTTTGTAGAACTATTCCAGTATAGATTTTTTTCCGTTATATGAATTCTGCTTGTGTGAAATAAACATATTTATAAACCATTGGAAGCTAAAGGCTCTGGAAAGCATGAGTAGAAAGAACTAACGCCAACTGCATGTAATAAGTCGTTGCTGGGTTCCTTTCCGGGACTGAAATTCACTGGCGTGTCCGGTTGTGTTTGCTCTACTTCGAAGCCAGCTTTGGTTTATCCAGAGGTTCTGGTTGTTCATGTGTTGAGCTGAACTGAATAAAGATGGGTGGATACCACTGTATGAGAAAAGGACAAATAGCCCACGCGGTGACCTCCGGGAATGCCTGGGGAGGACTGATGCTGCTCAGGGTTGGCGATTGGGAGTGCCTCCACTGGGCCCACTGTGACAAGGGCTCACAACACCACTGGGTGGATATCAGTGATAAATATTGATGTTGAAAGTGACCAAGTTGAAACCAACATAGAAGACAAAAATATGAACGTTTACTTATTTGCATATGTATGTGGGTGGGAGTGTGCCTGCCACAGCATGCCTATGGTTAGAGAACAGCTTGCAGTCATTGATTCTCGCCTTCTGCCTTGTGGGTTCCAGTGACCGAACCCTGAATGTCACGTTTATATCAAAGAGCCTTTACCCAGTGCACCATCTCACTGGCCCATAAACAAATGTGACTTTTTGTCAAAACAGTTGAAAAATCCAGGGTAAGGCTGAATCTGAAAGCTTCATCTTGATTACTGAGACATTGCTTCTTATCTCTTGTCTTCATCTGAGCTGGCTTCATGTCATTGTGAGGGACGAATGCCCCAATCATCATAGTCCAACATTGACTCAAGCACTGTCTTGGTTTTGATTCTCCACACCTGGCTTTTGTGCCCATTACTGTGGTTATCTTGGAGTCTAGGCCCGTGCCTTAAAAAATTTGGGTCCTCGGTGATTAGCAGAGGGATTATACAATGTAGAATAGTCTCTCAAAATACAAATCCTGTAGCAAGCTGTATGATATATTTCTGAAAGTATTCAATTTATATTTTAAGAGCTACTCAAATATATTTCAAATTTTACTTTTCTTTTTATTTTTTTTTCTTGTGGAATTAGGTGACTTGGATAGGATGAACATGATTGCTAGAATTTAACAACCTATGCCTTTGTACCTCTGTGTTATTAAGACAAGCCAAACATCATAGTTCTATCTGGGAAATAAGCAAGAATGAATGTTAATTCTCTAGTCTCTGACCATGGTAAGAGTTGTGTTGAGGGATGAGCCATCTATTGGCAGCAACAGCTATGATTTCCTCTGAGTCATACCAAGCGAGAGTGAGAGGCATGAGGAGACATGGTAGTTGGGGATGATTTGAATGCTCTAGTACTGTGCCATTATGGAGAGAAAGGAGGATGTCAACAAGGCTAAAATTGTTCTCTTACGATTGTAGCAGAATATGAATTATGTACTTTGTAGTCTTTAAACATATGTTGTTGAAAATCTGTTTCATAAGGAATTTAAAATAAGTATTCCAAAAGGGCATGTACAAATTTTTATCAAACCTCAGAGGAAAAAGTGATCTGAAATATAGTCATATTTATAATAATATCATTTACTAACATTTGGTCTTCTCAGTTTAATCAAAAAGGGAATTTTCATGTGTTCTATTTATAGCGTGATAGCAGAAAATGTTCTTAGTTACTCTGGAACACATACTGTTGTGCTTTAGAGTAATTATGCCTGCCTTCCAAAGGAAACTCCATTTTCACTGCTTTGGTTCATCTTTTATCTATTCAAATGCCAGCTCTGCCCCAACAACCTTTCTTATAGCGTGAAAGATGAAAGCAGAAAGATGCAGTTACCAGTGACGTCATGCAGTTGGAGGTGTTTCCAGAGGGATGCAGTTACCAGTGACATCATGCAGTTGGAGGCATTTCCTGTCATGCCTGTTTGTTCCTTTTGCATAATTTCAAAGCCCTCTGACGTGGACCAATTTAAAATGAATTTCCTGAGATAAACGTAAGATCTGTGTGCTCTAATCGCCTGGGAGGCTGTAAGAGCCCAGTGTTTG